>JALPQI010001813.1:0-123382 GCA_025490895.1 Thaumatotibia leucotreta | reverse complement strand
CTTAGTTATATAGTAAGGACTACCAATAACAATCGCTTGCGATTTCTTCGCATTCACTTTCAATCCATAATTACGGGCCCAACAACGAATTAATTCTAAATCCCCATTTATGTCGTTAACTAAACTAGTAAAATTTTCAATACTAGCCGCTGAATAAATCTGCAGGTCATCCGCATATAAGTGATAAGACGAATTAAGTGACCTGGTGATACCATTAATAAAAATTGAGAATAGAAGCGGAGAAAGGACACCACCCTGCGGCACGCCAGCGGAGAGTTCACACCAGTCCGAGAACTGGTCGTCAACCCTCACACGCTGACGCCTACCAATAAGGTAGTTGCGGAACCAAGACAGAGTCGTTTCAGAAAAATTTAGAGTCCGGAGCATACTGAGAAGTAGGTCGAAGTTAACAGTGTTGAAAACACTACTGAAGTCAAGGAGAACTAAGATAGTGAGCTTTTTATGCTCAATATTATGGCGAATATCATCGGTGACTTTAACTAAGGCGGTGACTGTGCTATGCCCGGGGCGGAAACCAGACTGGAAGGGGTTTAACAGGGAATGCATATTAAGATGAGATAGGAGACGGCGATTAACAAAATGTTCTATAACTTTAGACAAAATAGGGAGAATGGAGATGGGACGGTATTGAGAAAAATCGACAGGATTAGAGGTTTTGGGTAGTGGGATTACGTGGGCATTCTTCCAGGATGCAGGAAATGTACCCGTGGATAAAGAGAAGTTAATAATAAAAGAGAGGATGGGAGCAATGGAATCCGCCACAAGCATGAGCATGTCCAAACCCAGGCTATCCTCACCGACAGCCTTCGTCTTAATGGACTTTAGGATGGCAAGCGTATCTTGCGGCGAAATATCACCAGGTTCAAAGGGAGGCAAATCAGGGTGTCTGTTATTGGCAAGAAGTGAGAGTGTTGCTTGTTTAATAGAAGGATCGAGAATTACTGGAGAAGTACTGAAGTGGTTATTGATTGCATTTAAGTCAAAGGTGTTTGGAGGATTAAATTGAGCTTTGCCCACCCCAAGTGATTTTAGGAATTTCCACAGTTTCGCGGGAGGACAATCTTCTATGGACTGGTGGATATAGCGCCGTCTTGCACTCCTACAGACTTTATTACAGCGGTTTCGTAAAGAATAATACCTATTAAGCTTCTCCTCTGATGGATCATGTCGTGACTTAACGCGAGCTCTATCGCGCTTAGCCATGAGCTCCCTAATATCCGGCGTGAGCCACGGAGCCGGAAAATGCTTAACACGCGTCGGTCTTAAAGGAGCATGTTTGTCAAAAATCGCAAGCAATGTGTTATTGAAAGCCTCAACCATCAGATCCACATCATCAATGAACTGTAGATGAAGCCAGTCGAACTTAGATACGTCATTACGAAGTGCTTGCATGTCTACGTCCCGAAGGTTTCTACGCATAACTACTTTGTGCCTCATTTTCGGAGGTCGAATTTTAAAAGATGCATAAATTAAGTCATGGTTTGAAAAACCCGAAGCATTAAACTGTCCGTGGAATGAAACTAAGTCAGGACACGAAGTTAAAATTAAATCTAAAAGAGAGGGAGGACCATTATGCGGGAAATGTGTGGCACCAAGCGGTAAAAGGGTTAAATTCAAAGAAGTGGAAAGAAAATGTAATTTGGAAGAACGTAGGTCATTTTTAAGCATACATGTGTTAAAATCGCCCATCACAATACTGTGGTCAAATTGAGGTATCAAATCAACCAAAACATTATGAAGGGTTTCAAAAAAATTTATATTGGAGGAGGGGCTATAAAAAACGCCAAGAAGTATTTTACTATGATGCATATTGACCTGAAGAAAAAGAAACTCAGGAGAGTTTAAACCGACGGATGGGGAATGAGAAACTATCTGGTAAGAAATATTACTTTTAATATACATGGCAACACCTCCGCCGCGCACTGTTTGCGATCCGCCATTACTCGTACCTGCCCTGTCATTACGAATTAAACAGTACCCGGGTAAAGGATAAAGTGTAGAAGGAAGTGACGGTTTAAGCCAGGATTCGGAAATGAGAATGGCGTGAATGTTATTGTTGGTGCTGAAAGAAGTGAGAAGTTCAGGATAGTCTGCTGGAATGCTTTGCGCATTTATGTGAACGACGTTAAAGTTTTTTGTGACCGAATCGAATTTGGAATGCAACATATCGCCCAAATCAGGTACATCCGAAACGTCACTCATGGAGTCGTAATGGCTAGATGAAGAAAGTGAAAAAAATTCGCTGTCTAGACTGGCATTCAAAATGCCAGACATCGTGCTATAGTTGAGTACATATGATATATATATAAATAAAAATATTTGTAGGTACAAGAATATATAAATAATAAAATAAGACTATGATTCAAAAATTACTAAAATGTACACCTCATTTGCTCGCCAGCAGCTGGTATAGCAAAAATCCTTATATATATTATTATTTTTCGTTAATTTTTTCGTTTCATTCGGCATCTTTCACTTAAAATGACACGTCTGACCACGGAGTGAAACAAAAGTGCCGAATGAATTCATTAATTAGTGAACCGATCCAACAATGTTGGATATTTTCATTCGGCATCTTTCACTCGCACTCTGAATGAACGGGAAATGAACAGTTCATTCCGTCTGAACACGGAATGAACTGTTCACTTGGATTCAACCGACCGTTGCTACTCGAGCGTTGAAATCTATCGTCTACCGTCTAATTTGTTTGTAAAAGTATCATCTTCAAATTTACTCTTGTCTATTCGCAGATGATTGTAATAGGATTCAGGATCTTCATCGGCCAGTTCTGTCAGCAATGTGTTTGAAGCTCCTAATAAATTGCTTCTGGCGATCCATGGTCGCACCCACCATCTGCGACGTTTTTTTTGTTTCTATTTTGTCAACTCCTTGATTAAATGATCACAAACTCAACTTATTCTTCGAGACACGACTTCATTGGACGCCATATCGACAGAAATGCGGCGTGAATGTTCATTTCTATGTCATTCCAGCTTTGCTGTGTGAACATGGAATGAAACAAAAATGAAACATTCACGCGAGTGAACATTCATCCGAGTGAACCGTCTGATATCACCTTAATCTTCCGAAATAAACACTATTTTATGCCCTTTTCAAACTACCTCCACACCAAAATACAATAAAAACGTTTTCTCTCCTTTCAATATGCGTGAAAGCTAAACACCAAAACAAACAAGACACTTCCTAACGTACATACAATGTAATTTTGCATTGTCAATGCATGTCTTATGGCTTTGCACGTGGCACAGACTCCGGACGCCGTGGGCGCTTATTGATCGACATCTCGAGATACCTTGCCCTTCAGCCATCACTCCATCAGGCGAAGGATCGATGGGAAATTCCTCTCAATTATCGACGGGAGCCCCGGGGATTCCTTTAGTTGTGTTAATTAAAGTTTCTTGAAAGAAAAATGGTTTCAAGGTTCATTTAATTTGATAGAACGGGCCGAGACAATACATGATATTATGCTTCATTTTTAAAGAAAGTATACGTAGCTTAGTTGTGAGGCGCTAGGGGGCATAGCCCCGGGCTGTATATGTGAAAGGGCGGCAAAAACAATATCAAAAAAATTAAGAAAATTTCAAATCATTCAAATGAGGTGCCACATTTTTATTAGGGCCCTGGCGGCAACCCTACAGGTAAGCTACGCCATATTTAAATGATGTGGTGTTTTCGTAACTTTTATATTGATTGTACTCAGAAATAAATACTCTCAAACAAACCGCATGTGTAATCTTGATACGTTGAGCGCAGCTACGGGCTACGCCGCCTACGACGTAGCATGCATAGATTGCATAGGGTTAGGTACGCCTCAAACTATGAGAATGTACTCTAACATTGAACTAAATGTAAAGTCGAAGCTTCGAAAAAATAGTTCTTCAATTATATCACTGGCATAGATAGAGGCAATCCATCTGAGTCCTCGGGGTAGGCTGTTCCTGCTTTCCATCAGGTGGGCTGAGAGCTCAGTTGTCTACCTTCGTCACATGAAAAAAAAAGAATATTCATCATAAACTGAAAATCGCTTAGACCAAAAAACGTATAGCTTTTATTTGTATACGTTGTAGTTTAATATGTACAATATTGTGAAGGTGTACCTAAGTAATAAATAAGAAATAGATTAACTACACTTTATTTTTGAAATGTACTAAATAAATTGTAAATAGTGGTATTTATAGTAGTAATTTTAATGGCTTGAAAAAAACAACTAAACAAATTGGTAAAAAACTTGGAGTCAATACCCGCTCCTTAACGCTTCCGGTGGAAAGGTGCCCACAACGTTCGCGAAATTTTAATTCTAAAAACAAGGTATATTAATTATAATATTGCGGGAAATGCAAAACTTAAAAAAAAAACAATATTCGGTTCAGAAACCTGGAAATACTTGCTCCTTTGGAAACAAAACCTTATTTAAACTCCATTAAAACATATCAATAATACCATTCATTATCGGAATTGTAATCGATAGCCATTGTTTTATTTTCGAACGAAACGGTCCTACGATTCTATGAATTTAATTTCACTTACTAATATTTATTCAAATGACAAAGGGATTTTGCGTTTGATTTGGGTCTTCGTTGTCATTTGCCCCTTTGTTTTACAACCTATTTCGAATTGCGTTCACTAAAAAAATGTTTTACAACTTATCATGAAATCATTCGAAATTGTCAATATTTATTTAGTAATCACCATACTAAACAGTTTTAAGCATTTTGATTTTTAAAGTAATATAGGTATTAATACCAAATCGAACTAAATCTATAGAAGTATTTATTTCATAATAATACATTCAATCACACATAATTAGGTTAACAATACTTAAGTATTGAAAATAATCAATAATATAAAAAAATATATATATGTTAATTAAAGGAACCTACAAATAAAAAATCTCTCCCAAATCGCTGCCAATGGGCAGTGTGCCCAGAAGGCTGGCCGCATTGCCACGTTGTATGGCAATACTTATTAGAGCGAAATATTGACCAGCCTTCTGGTCACCAGTGGCATCGATTAGGCGTGAGGCTATATCTCTGTATAGACGACGCGCATTGGGTCCCCATGGCCCCAGCGTTTCGACCCCAAACGCCTCAAAAAGTTTGTTTTAATGAAGTTTGAACCGCTCGCATTACTTTCTTTCCATTTATTCTAAAGTGAGCGAAAATAATCACTATTTGAATCGAGATTGTATGTTATTAATTACATTATACAGTTTTATGAAATCAATGAAACGGTCGAAATCATGTTCACCAAGTTTGACAGCGATGTTCGAGAATTACAGTGAAAAAAAATCGTTATATTACTTTACTTGTATTTTTGAACTGGAAAATTATCTTCCATTACTCCGCTGCTCGTGGAGACTGAGGTAATTGAGGTGGCATGGGTCACCTCCTTTAATTCAATGCAAATAGCTAAAGGTTTCAAAGTTTAAATGTAATGGAAATGGAGTCATATAGGGTCAACGTACGAAGTGAATAAGTCTAAGCATATTTTGAACTGAAATATATGAGACTGCGTACACTTAGCCACTGAGTACGTTTACCCCACAAGACTCCAACATTTAATAAATAAAATATATTTTATTTCTACTGCAACTCAACTTACATGTTAAAGTTTACGGTACTACTTAAATTATTTTTTAGTTGAATTAAATACGTTACATATTAGACTCACCTAAAAGATATCTAATAGTATGGTCGATAAAAAAATACCAGTAAGTATGTTAATATTACCAAGTCGTCTATTGTTTTCTTTATATCAATGATTGATAGAGCTAGTTTTCATAATTTACTTAAAATCCATTTCTTTCGAGAATGCGATATTAATAAAACACTAAATCCATACCCTTAAAGTTCAAATATACTTCATGTTTTTTGACTGATAACACATCCACATATAAATTAAAATTACTATATTAAAAGAACATACGCGTGATAGTTTTCTAGTAAAGTGTACCACAAGAGTTCTCCGGCTGTGGGATAGTGTAATATGTTAAGTATGTTAAAATACCACCCAAAGAGATCGTCAAAAGGTGAAGCCTTTCATGACATGGAAGTATCGTGTTGTAATCTTATTAGTTTCGCGACAGGGTGACGAATTACACAATATTAATTAACTAGGGCAAATAATAATGAAATCCTTTGTCTACAACTACTATTATTGCCCTATTTTACGTGACGTCTGTGATGGTTGGATAAGTTTGTTTGTTTCTTTCACATGCAATGTACTTCCGGTTTGTTTACCGGAATTTAATACCAACAAGGTCACTATAAGCATCATGCTCTATTATCATGGATTTTTGCGACTAGATATAAAGTTCCAAGCGATTTGGGTTTAAAAAAATAGAATAAATGTTGACTTATTTATATCATAAATCTTCGGCGCCATAAAGGAAAATTGAATAAACGGAAAATTCCAATCTCCTATTTTTGCCAGGGAAAATTATCCGTTTAGCTGTTTGTAAAAACGAGCATTTAAGCATATTTTCAATTTAATAAACATCTATTAATAGAATTTCCGTGAAGCCGGTTCGAAGGCTTATTTAAGTTGTTGCAAAGGGCTAAATTAAAATTAATTACGGATAGATACCTACCTCTTATTACGAGTATTGTATAGTTATGTCCAAACCTCGGAATTTGGGGGCTCAATTAAACGTGAAGTTGAAATTTTTGTTTTTTTTTTATTGTATGAAATACTTATTTATCAATATAAATATACTGAATAGGTACAATATCACTAGAAACTCCAGATTAGCATAAAAGCTCGGAGCCAGCAGCCCGTCTATCCTCAGAAACTGATTTATTTTAACTCGATTGGTGCCTTGTGCTCTACAATTGAAGGCCATACAACATCCATAATCTAGATTACGCAGAGACGAGAAGATATTTTGATCCCATTCGTGACGGATGTCGCATCTACATTTTGATGAAATCTAAATTAAGACCTCATTTTATACGTACATATTAAGTAACGGGCTTAGTCGGTAGTGACCCTGCATAAGAACCTAATGAATGTTTACATACATCATCAGCTCAGTCCGTTGCAGGACGTAGGCCTCTCCTATTAGGTAACTATGCGTATAGACGCATTAGAAGGTAAATGCTGGGCAAACGGGTTGGCAATCGCAGTAATGTGTCCACTATTATGACGCTTCTGCCCATCATCAATCTTCTATTAAAGAATGGTCAGTGACAATTTAATCCCTTAGTCGACTCTTACGACACCCGAAGGAAAAGTTGGGTTTGTGACAAATGTATTCTTACTGCGTTACTGGCGAATGAATGTTTAAAATGTGCCTACCATGAGTTCTTATATCCATAACATCTTTTCTTATTCAGAACGAAACCAGTAAGGCATTAGGTTTGTTTATAGACACCATTCTTTGTCATACTTTACTTTTTCTTATTATACTTTATCTGTGATTCAAAGTTAAAAGCAAACCAATGTTACCACCTTTCACGTTAAGGTTCTATTTCGTTCAACTTTTAAATTCCAAGACCAGAATCGTGTTAGTATTTCTTCCTTCATTATATATTCTGATTGAGACTCCGATACGTTTCCGAGACTTCTAGAGAAGTTTTCCGAGACTGTTTACCTTGAGAGCCAAGTTTGTTTTCTTTGTTTGGATTCGTTGGCTAACACGGAATACTTAAGTATTTACATATGTAACTTCGCTTGAACAATTGATGGTGACTTGATTACCTGAGCAATAGTTACTCAAAAAGTTTGTACATTTGGATTACGTCTTCGATCGATATTGACAAAAATTGGTAGTCTGGCCGAGGCAATGATGCTGAGCAAGATCAATTCGGTTTTCAGCAAATAAACAAGATTTCTACGATAACCAGACCTTTATCTACTTAAACAAAATTAAAACACAAATTACATGTTCACAGTCAAAATGGCGTCGCTAGTAAGTACACAGAAAACAATTGATAGGTACTCATATCTATGGTCGATATGGAAACTAACTAAAAAACTAAACATGTGACGCAGGCAAATTATGTATTTAGCCAGTTCTTAAATAAAATTTAATCTCAACAAGATTCACCACATTTCCCAAAATGTCCCAGAATGAAATAAAACTATGAAAACGGATAAACTCGCGTATTAACTAATTTTAACTTCATTCCGACGTTTCGAACATTTTACAGGGTTCGTGGTCTGCGGATGACTCATCCGTTTTCATAGTTTTATTTCATGTGTAATCCTCGCGGTAATCGAAGAAAATATTATGTCCCAGAATGTTTGTATACAAGTTTGCTTCTTTGTTACTAGATTCCTATAGATTTTGGGACATTTTGGGAAATGTGGTTGAATCCTGCTGCCGAGCATCATTTATTCTACCAGCCTACCTATTTTTATCAGTACGTATAATACGTTTATCGAAAATGTGATCCAAATGTACAAAGTATTTGAGAATTGCTCACCAACTCGTTGGTAACTTTTCAATGACATACTTACTCTCGTAATATGTGACCCACGACGATGCCAAACAATGTTAAAGATAAAGAATAATGTGCGAGACTCGCTGAGACTTCCAAAGACCGCGCGAGCCATGTCGGCAGCAGTAGACTATAAGGCACTAGTCTCACCGCGAGCTACTAAGCTATGAACTATCGGCTATAAACACAAACGAAAGATACGCACTCCCGTGTAAATAAAAGAGACACGGCGATACTCGCCCGGCGGTGATAGCTGATAGCTGGGCTGGGCGAGTATTGCCGTGTCTCTTTTATTTACTTGTACTATTTGTCTTTCGTTCGTAGCCGATAGTTCATAGCTTAGTAGCTCGCGGTGAGACCAGTGCCTTAATTGCATTTTGTCTTTATTCCTAACTTTTTAGTTTCGATTGCAGACGTACAAGTATGTATCTGTTAGAGCCCCGTATAGTTCCTTGAAACAATCCGCAGATTTGAGATTATTGTAAATAGCACATTTAACCTAGTTTCTTATTTAAGATTATAGATATTAATTGATACTTCAAACGAGCAAATTTGTCGTCAGTTCACTTAATACAGCGGTCAAATTGCGGGTGTCGTATTCGGAGGGTTATCTAATCTGCAAGAGCGGCAGATTTATTAGTATCTGGAAGCAATAGGTATGTGCGATGTTTGAAAGCGCTGGTGACGTCAGGGTTGTAAAGGCAATTATTGAATAATCGAGAACCGGAAATTTTGAAGAAGTACCTACTCTCGTTTTCTCCTCCTTGTGTCGTATTCCTCATTGCTTCGTGGACGTTTGTATTGGTGGTATCGCGGATCTAATCTGTCCACCGCATAGGACTTCTACGAGTACCTCTTGGTCGCTTGCCTTGTATTTTCCCTACTTTCGGTTAGATACTCTAATTTGTTGGGGTGACAGAGATAGTTGTCAATATTTTCGATATCAGTGGTACCCCCAGAGGTGACTGTTACGATAATTTAAGTAAATCTAGTAAAAAAGTCCGTACAAACTTACTTTTGAGACGTATACACTTAGTGCTTAGTCATTATCGTAGCTTTAAACTTGTCTACACTACACTCAAATCCATTAACGTATCTACGCTATTCAACTTGCACTACCATCAAAGCCTCCAGCAACGTATATAATTTTTATTAATAGGCACAGAAATTCAGTTGCCTAATCTATAGCTGCTGATTTCTAAGAATGAACTTTTGACAGTTAGAAATGGGCCTTATGGACCTGGAGACTATAGGAAAAATGGTGAGTCTTACCCTAATATTAATAAGGATTAATCTATAACTGTCAAAAGTTCATTCTTAGAAATCGTCAACTATAGTATGCTATTCATATTCATAAATCATGAGGCTGAAACTAGACACGAATAGTCCAACATACTCGTAGTAAAAACATAAAGTTTTGCGAGCTATCTGTGCGCCATTTACACGTTCTAGACCTCACTCGGTATCGTCTGAAAGCTAATCCCGCTCCTTCCATCTTCCCAACTATTACGAGAGCTGCTTGGCTTTTATTAGCGATAAGCTAGTTAATATGTGGTGGATAGGTGCTAGAAATACAATATGGAGGCTGGATGGTGGAAATATATTTTTTGTTGCTTACTTTTATTTTGACTTTTATATTTAAAACATTAATATTTATTTAACCGATTTTAAAGCGCTCTGGCTGACGACGCCCATCACACACAAGATTGGTAAAGTCCATTTCAAATACGAAGTCCCGATTCCAATTGACAAAGTCATTAGGCGTCAACAATATGATCAGTGATAGCAAAAGATACCTGGCCAGACCCTTTTGTGGCGTGATATTTTATGCATACATCGGTGTACAACACGTGCCAATTTGTAGTGGACCAATTAAATGACAAAAGTTTCGAGTGGCATCGGGCCTTCGTATTTGAAATGGACTATACGACACAGTACGTCACCGCGAGATAGATTTCCCGTTATTGACTAGATATATGAATAAAAGAGGGACGGATGACGGATAGTCTATTCCACGGCGAAATATTGTCGCACCAGTCATGTGTTAAGCCAACAGGATGCATTTCAGCGCAATCTGAAACCGGAATGTGGGTTAAGATTTTATTGGTTTCAGTACAGAACGAGCTAATGGGACTATTTGAGTAAAAATGTCTCATAATATTTATTTAGTTCAAAACTCTTGTTTGTTAAACAAAAAAATTAAGATGTTTTATTTAAAATTTAAATTTTTGTAAAATGCCATGTGGCTCTGGCTATAGCATACAATATACAATACGCGTACAATATAACACATTTATTATTATTATCTAAGTTACACTTACGAGTCGATCCCGTAAAACCAAGCAAATTGATCCTTTAAAGTTATCTTCCATTTCGTGAAATACATCCTTCATATAATAAAGCTGTTACATACAATGTCCTTTATATCTGTCGTATGTTGGAATTCTCGGCATCGCATCGTTTAGTTATTACTGCAGCCATTCTCGTAAAAGAAACTACAGCCTCCAGAAACTAAATGTGATGCCCGTTTTATTGCGCAGTTGGCACAAGTGTCCATCAAATCAGTACCAATAAAGGTTATGTGAAGGTTACAGTTTATTAATAAAAGCTTGAAACGCAGACTCTGTCTCGTGTGTAGGTAGAAGAACGTGCAATAATACTCGTATGTTGTTTAACGAAGCTCTAAGATGTGACACGCAATTACTCGTATTATTCTAGAGACAAAAATTATGCCAACGCTGTTTCATTGTGCAAAAGAAAGTACTGTACCTACCTAATTCACCAGTCAATCGTGTTGTGTAGGTAGGAGAACGTGCAATAATACATATATTGTTTAATAAGCTCTAAGACGAAAGTGCAAAGGATTTAGTACCTACCTATTCAGCAATCACTAGAAGATAATTTGAATTCAATAAAAAATAGGTCATATTTAAAAAGCAGAATTAAAGGATACAAGAAAATTGTATCACAAATAATCACCAAATAAAAAGTTAAAAAAAAACCGACTTCAACCGATTACACCAAGATCCCCGATTTGTTTCCATCAGTGGATTCCTCAAATCCTACTTTCTGAATGCAAATTCTTCTAAATGAAGGAAAATTACCAAAAGCGCCATACGTGTAACATTTGAAGAGTTCGCTCGATTTCTCCAAGATCCCATCATCAGACCCCAACTTGGTGCCAACGGGACCATCTCGGGGTTATACACGTTCGATCGCAAAAAAAATTAAAATCAGTTCACGATTCTCGGAGATATCGGGTAACATACATACAACAAAAAAAATATTCAGTCGAATTGAGCACCTCCTCCTTTTTTCGAAGTCAGTTAAAAAAGCGTCTATAAAGTTATAAGACTTATAAGAAAATGCCATTGTGCCAAGCATGGATAAGTCCCTTAAAAGATGTGGGACTGGGTCAACCAGTCGGCGGTGACCCCCCGCGCCGCCATTGTACGTCTCCGAGTGCTTTCATTTTTAAGGTCACGGGTCGTATCTTATACTATTTGATATATTAATCTTCTTTCCTCAGGATTAGGCTTTTTTAGCGTAATATTTTGAGTTTTGAGCCGCGTAATATCGGTCGTTCCGTGCATTGTGTCACATCGTCAGCCTCCGTAGCCTAGTTGGTAGTGACCCTGCCTACGAAGCTGGAGGTTCCGGGTTCGAATCCCGGCGAGGGCATTATTTGTGTATTTATTTATCACAAATATTTGTTCCTTGGTCATGGCTGTCTATGTATTTAAGTATCTAGGTATATGTATATATCTATTATAGATATCGTCGCCTGGTACCCACATCACAAGCCTTAATTGAGCTTACCGTGGGACTAGGTCGATTTGTGTATGACCAAAAATATTTATTTATTTATTTATCGTCACGTGATCGTCCGTGTATGGAGCGGGAGCGACCGAAAATTCGCGGCGACGCAGCTCGAAACTCAAAATATAATAAATAGGTACTCGTACAAATATTTTGACGTAATCAGTCTAATCACTAATCAACCATAGATTTACTTGCGTAGTTTTGAAGTCGCGTTTCGTCATTTATTTAGGCAATTCCCGGTGTATGTTTATTCATAGTTTGTCTCTTTATATTTAAGGTCACGGTTCATCTCTTGCACTATTTGATATATGAATCTTCTCCCCTAAAGGTTTAGGTGGTCTATTTTGATCTAGGAAAACTATTAAAATAGAGTCAAGAAGGCTAGTACATTGAACCTGAAATCACTAATTAACCATAGATTTTTCTTGCGTAGGTTTGAAGTCGTGATTCGTCTTTTTATTTCGGTATGTTTTTTTCATAATTTGTCTCTTTAGATACAGATGAAATAGATTTATTAAATGATTGAACAATGTACTTACTTTGCACAATATCATAAGAAAATGCCATCGTATCAAGCGGTTAAATCCAGTCCCAGGACTGGGTCAACCCAGCGGCGACCCCCCGCTCCGCTCCGCTATTGAACGTCTAAAGTGATTTCTTTCTTAAGGTCACAGCTTTTGTGTTTAGTTAGATGCATCTGCAATCACCGTGTGCTGTATACGACTTATAACATGATAATCAAACATTAAAATCGAGCTTATCGCGCTATCATGGACTTAAATTACGTAAATAATCCAGTTCACTAAAGAAGCGAGAAGAACTTTATTAAGCGTTTTATAGTCCTAACCTTGATATAAAGTTTTAGTGATTGGAATTTAATATTTTTTTAGACATACTTCCCAGTAAAAGTTAACTATTACCTATTAAAATGCTTTATACATGGGCAGTATCTATATAGGTAAATGTATATTTTATCTAAGTAAATATAATTCCGAAACTAAGACAAAAGTAATCAAGTTTCTTTGAAATATTTTCATGGTCGTCCTTCATCGAAACTTCCTGAACAAAGCACTTAAAACAACTTCTCTCTCTTAAATAGGTATAACTAGAGGTATATTGTAGGTTCTTATTAAATGCGTTAAGGACTCGGGACTTCGCAGAAACTTGTCACGAATAATTAAACGAAAATGAAAGTGCTCAACACGAACGAAAGATACAGGAACATTATCATTTACAAAATGAAGGGGAAATATCCTTAATGGATCACCCGCTGCGTCACGGTTTTCCTCTTAAGGCTGAAATGATTTGTAACAAATTCCAGAGAAAATACTGAAGCCGAATTACATTTGTGAGTGGGACACATATAACAGACGGATGAAAGTTCTAGACAGATGCATTTAAGATGTCAAAAAAACCGTTGTATAATTTAAATATCGATTATTTATGGGCTTTACTCTCTACAACAATTGTACAGCTGAGCTCTGCTTTGGATTGAAGTATTATGGTATTCGTTGGTGTATGCTCTAACTACTACACAAGACGAGATGACATTTTAAGCGTGCCTAAGTTTCCAAATTAAGGGATAAAAAAACTAAGGGATTAAAGTGTCACTTGACCATTCTACAAGATTGATGATGGGCAGCAGCGTCATCATAGTAGACACATTACTGCGATCGCCAATCCGCTTGCCCAGCGTGGCGATTATGGGCATTTGCCTCCTAATGCGTCTGTACGCATATTAAAGAGGAGAGGCCTACGTCCAGCAGTGGACTAACATAGGCTGATGATGAAGTTTCCAAATCACAATTGGTTGACTGTGCCTATCTGACTGACACTCTTATTTTCCATAGACAAAGCAACAGATTCTATCGCTAAAATGACGTGCATAAGTGAGAATCCTAAAAGAGCTCTTAAAAATAATGTTCTGAAACTTTGTTATGAAAATTTCCAGTAAGTAGTTTTCGGAAAACCGATCATGTAAAAATAAGGTTAACTTGAAAATCTCGTATACCGGATACGAAACGGCTTGTTGTATACTTTCTGTGACCCAACAGTAAACTGGACTACATTACAAAGAGTGGAAGAGGGGCATATTAACGTCAGTCACTTGCTGTGAGGCCTTTGGAAGGAGTACAAAGATCCTCATTGCTTGCACCGAATAGCTAGTTAGTAAGTAAGCATGCTACACAGATATTTTGTAAAAAGGACGCCTCCCTTCCAACCTACATTTTGAAAAACGCTGCAGAATTCAATCCTTTCATATACAAGCTTTAAGCACTTCCACAATATAAATATGGAAATGAGCACCTACGTTTCATTTTTCGTTTTTCAGCGTTGGCTTTCGGGTCGACATTATGCTGAGGCGAGTCCATTTCGTGGTATAATATTAAGTGCTGAATCTGACTGTTTTGTCTTGTCCTGTTATGCTTGTTATATTTGCCACGAATAAATTATTTGTATTTGTATTTATTTTATTTTGTATTTATTTCAGATAGGTTCTTAAGGAGTTCCACTTCATCTTGAAACCTATCTTTGGGCCTGGAGCAAACATGCATTGAGGATTATGAATACTGGACGGAGACGGTCCGCGGTGTGATTAATGGTTATTTTTTTTCCGACTGAATAATTATGGAGTCTATCACCCTTAGGTATTTCAAAAATAACAATAGACCAAGTAATGTGCTTACGAAATATCTCCAAGCTTCTTTGATACAATGCCAGAACGATGTGTTTTTATTGAAGTTGATAGCTAATTTTAATTTATTGCATGGCGTGTATACGTTACGTAGGTACAGTCGAGTGCATTAATATATAGACACATTTGTAAGGGATCAGTATGGAAAAGTGTATATATATTAATGCCCTTGACTGTACCAATGATCCACACCATGGTGCCTAATGGATGACACCCATATAATATTATTTTTTGTTCGGAATATAAGTTTTTGGTATTACAAGTGTTTACTGACAATAGACAAAGCCTTTCCCGTGGAGGAAATTACACAAAATTGAAGGTGACATGCATTATAGCGTATATATTGTTAAGCAACGAGTTTTGTTACGTTTATCTTTGTAAATAATATTTTTATTAAAGAACTTAGCTCTTCCAAGGGCCTTGTACCTACATATAGCAAACGCAAGTGCAAAAAATTTCGTATTGTGATAAAATACAAAGATGACATTATATATAGCGATATTCGATCCCGATTTCAGTCCTGTTATAAAAGGTTCAAACCAGTAGGTGTAGCTAACCTAACAACTTACATAAAAACTTCACAACTCCGTCGATAAAACTTCCAAGTTTATATCATGCTCTACAAAGGTTAGGTCCTAAACTCCGAACCAGGTATTCCCAATTTCTGCGACACGGGAATTCCCACACGAAATACGAGGATCCAGTAACATCGAACCGCCGCGCTGCTTAGGGACGACTATGTCCTTACCATGAGGTCCATATGCTTAAATGCAGCGAAAGTATAACGTAGAATTAGGCATAGCTTTGCAACCATATATAACATGGCCGCCTAACGTCAGCTCAAAAATGCCCCCAAAAACAATTGTTCAATTGTGCCAAGATGGGCAGGACATAGCGTTTTTCTTAACACCGCGCACATTTCGGCGCAACATCTTTGACAAATGTTCATAATATAGCCAATCAAAATTTTGATGGGCCAATCACAACTATTTTTAATTGGCGATTTAAGTTTTTATAGGTTGGCATTGAAATTCATTGCCGTGATGTAAAGAGGGGGTGACACTTGTCAACTAAAATTCAGGACCGTTTTTATAAGCCAATTTAGTATGGCGTGCGGCTTCCATGTTTTATTTGTTCGAAGGTACACCACCGCTTGCTGGTCACGCGCACGTACACGCCACGCAAGCGGTGTGCCATCTAATATGACATTTATATACGCTACAACGCTCACGCGACGCACACGCGCACACGCATCCGGTGTGGATTGGCCTTTACACGGTGTATCTCGCAGAGATAAAATATATATATTGGCTACAGCATCTATCGCAGATGATTGTTGCAGCGTCTAATGTAAAATATATGCTCCAGCTAATCCACATAAAGTTTTCTCAGACACGTCCTATTGCGAATTTTAATTAGATTACTTTCCAATGGCTATGGTATACATAGTTCGTGAAATATAAATTGGTAACTTTCTACCTACATTATAGTAAAAGTAAACATTCAATTTATATTTCTCGAACTATAACCCTGAAGTTGGCCTGTAATACCTACTCCGAAAGACCTAACCCACGTTACAGCCTGACCACGACATTGGTCTAAGGCGACCAGCGGCGAGCGAATCCATGAGTTGGAGCGGGATGCCGATATGGGTAGGAGATGGGTAGACCGATGTTGTGGCCGCGGCATCAGGTACTCATGTACTGAAAATGAGTTCGACTAGACAGGTCACCGCTATATCGTAGTAAGGGTACAAGTTATGTGATAGCTTTGGCTTAATCCGCGAAACTAGATAACTTGCAGCCTACGTGTCTACCCTACCAACTTGGGCTCCCAAGCGCAGAAAAGTTTGGACAGGTCAATAAAGTATACATACAAATGTCAAAAAGTTGAAAATTATTTGAAAGCGGCCCATATAAAACGAAAGAGTAGGCACGAGGAGGTTCTTTCGTTTTTAACATGTTGATTTGATCTGTTATTACGAGTTTATAGTTGGATATTTTATTCTTTAAATTGTAATGTGCATTTAATATTATAATGTTCTGTCTGTCTATTATCGTAGGAAGATCAATTTTGAGGCTACTTTTGTTAAACTTCGAATACCGAGACCATTCAACTATCGTGAAAACCCTAATAATCGAAAAGTCAAGACCCAATTTTCGACACCCTACTGCCGACTATCTATGACATTATGATTGCAAATATCGATACTGGGATTACTGGGGCTGAGTCATGCACTGGCGCCTCTACGATATTTTATTCTTAAGCTGAGAACAAACAATTCTAGAATTTTATAATCCTAAACTTCCAATCACTTAGAACTACGTCACTCTGCACGTGTTAGATGCATGACACGTGCACGTATAGTGTACTACAAGTAGTAGCACTTTATCCTCCTGACCCAGTTTGTATAAGCTCTCTCAATAATCAAATTTTAATTGGAGCTTATGTACCTATTGTACCTAATGTAAGACGCAAATTGCTGTCAGGAGGATATTCAGACAAGAGGACTATGAAATGTCTAGTAAAACCTACGCGTCGCTTTCGCGCTAACTAGTATACACATCAGGATGCTTAGCCAAGTTGCCAATCGCTAACGCTCAATCGTCAATCGTAAGCGAAACGCTGTCTTTTGTCTAATATGAAAGAGTGACAGAGAGGGAAAACTACGATACGCTACTAAGCGTTAACGATTGGCAACTTGGCTAAGCATCCAGGTACCTTATCTAACGTTTACTCGATGTGTAAAGAAGTCCACCACGTGAAGTACAGTCAGCTGCAGAGAAAAGTACACCCCTTGCATACAAATTTGTATGCAAGGGGGTCTACATTTCTCTGCAGCTGACTGTACATTAGTGTGAGCGTAAAGTAAAAGCAAACTGTACTTGCTAACTCATGGCACGGCTACATAACGTGATGGCAATGACGACAATTGATAAATACGGACCCACCCATCATAGGTCTACTAATATTATATAGATACCGATGTTCTTTCACGTGGTCCACCCACGCGTGGAGGTACAAAAGAGAGGGCCCCAGGCAAGCTATACAATACACAATGTCTGACCTAGGTTGACGAATATTATAGAGTATACAAGTTTTTTTTGTTAAATAGAAAGGTACCTATAAATTTATCGCAAAGAAAACACATTTACTTCATGTAAATAATATTAACAGGAAAATAACAAGACTATGAAAAGGACACCCACTCAGCATTACGGCATAGCCTGTCGTGGGGCTGATTTTCAGTTTGGGTCTTGTTTACATAACGGATTGAAAGTTTAGTAAACAAATTTAATCTATATCTAGATAGACAGATATTGCGTAGGTTTTACTCGTAATGCAAAGTAGGTTGAAACAAGCCTATTTATGTTGTGTAGGAAACAACAACATAATTTATTACTTCGCCTGCTATCTAGTTCATCGAGGAATAAACTTTCTCAATTTAACAAAATTAACAATGTGGAAAATATCACGTTACGTTACGCCTTAGTACTTTTATTGATAACTATTAAAACATAGCGATGTTAGTAGTAAATGCGTTTTTAAATTTTTCATATATTTATTGCATTATTATTCCATATTATAATTATTAACCCATCACGCCAAAGCGTCATTTTGTGAGCTTTCGTTTTGATAAGTTTTTCCACGGCAAAAATTAAATAGGTGCCATCTATTTTAAGACCTGAACCATTTTTTTTTATATCTTTCATGTACATTTCGACCCTCTTCAGCTTAGATATATATGTTTTATAATGCATCTTTGTCATAGTTATAATTTGTTCCAGCGGGCGAATGGCACGGCGCGACATTCTGGGTGCTGGTGGTCGGAGCGGCACTGGCGCTCGCCACGCTCGCCGCGCTCGCTTGCTGGCTGGCCAAGCGGCGCAGCTCGCTGCACAAGCTGGGTGAGTGTTCCAGCTAGAATGGCACGGCGCCACATTCTGGGTGCTGGTGGTCGGAGCGGCACTGGCGCTCGCTTGCTGGCTGGCCAAGCGGCGCAGCTCGCTGCACAAGCTGGGTGAGTGTTCCAGCTAGAATGGCACGGCGCCCCATTCTGGGTGCTGGTGGTCGGAGCGGCACTGGCGCTCGCTTGCTGGCTGGCCAAGCGGCGCAGCTCGCTGCACAAGCTGGGTGAGTGTTCCAGCTAGAATGGCACGGCGCCCCATTCTGGGTGCTGGTGGTCGGAGCGGCACTGGCGCTCGCTTGCTGGCTGGCCAAGCGGCGCAGCTCGCTGCACAAGCTGGGTGAGTGTTCCAGCTAGAATGGCACGGCGCCACATTCTGGGTGCTGGTGGTCGGAGCGGCACTGGCGCTCGCCACGCTCGCCGCGCTCGCTTGCTGGCTGGCCAAGCGGCGCAGCTCGCTGCACAAGCTGGGTGAGTGTTCCAGCTAGAATGGCACGGCGCCCCATTCTGGGTGCTGGTGGTCGGAGCGGCACTGGCGCTCGCTTGCTGGCTGGCCAAGCCGCGCAGCTCGCTGCACAAGCTGGGTGAGTGTTCCAGCTAGAATGGCACGGCGCCCCATTCTGGGTGCTGGTGGTCGGAGCGGCACTGGCGCTCGCTTGCTGGCTGGCCAAGCGGCGCAGCTCGCTGCACAAGCTGGGTGAGTGTTCCAGCTAGAATGGCACGGCGCCCCATTCTGGGTGCTGGTGGTCGGAGCGGCACTGGCGCTCGCTTGCTGGCTGGCCAAGCGGCGCAGCTCGCTGCACAAGCTGGGTGAGTGTTCCAGCTAGAATGGCACGGCGCCACATTCTGGGTGCTGGTGGTCGGAGCGGCACTGGCGCTCGCTTGCTGGCTGGCCAAGCGGCGCAGCTCGCTGCACAAGCTGGGTGAGTGTTCCAGCTAGAATGGCACGGCGCCACATTCTGGGTGCTGGTGGTCGGAGCGGCACTGGTGAGTGCTCCAGCTAGCATGGCACGGCGCCACATTCTGGGTGCTGGTGGTCGGAGCGGCACTGGCGCTCGCTTGCTGGCTGGCCAAGCGGCGCAGCTCGCTGCACAAGCTGGGTGAGTGTTCCAGCTAGAATGGCACGGCGCCACATTCTGGGTGCTGGTGGTCGGAGCGGCACTGGCGCTCGCCACGCTCGCCGCGCTCGCTTGCTGGCTGGCCAAGCGGCGCAGCTCGCTGCACAAGCTGGGTGAGTGTTCCAGCTAGAATGGCACGGCGCCACATTCTGGGTGCTGGTGCATTTTATATGGAAATAAATCGGGGTCTCGGAAATTGGTTCTTGTTTTTTGAATTACTGTTTTATAGAAAACCGTCGTGTTAGTGCCAGCCCTTGTGATATTTAAAAAGATTTGCTGGCGGATATAACATATGCGCAACAAAGTAGTGAAGTTCTACAATCTTGTAGCGATGGACGCATCTGTTTTGAATTCTATTACCCCTCATCCACGGATCAGTCAAAGATAGAGTGTTTTGAGATTCCGAGCCAAGTTCAATCACAATGTTAACAATTTAAACAACGTATTAATATTATTTCTATCCTCAGGAGGCAAGCGCGGCCCCGATAAGGCGCTGGTGTTCCAGCCACCGCGGCGCGCCACCGCCGTCCGCTCCCCCGGCTCTGCCACCCACTACCTGCGCAAGTCGCCGTCACCCACCGCCCCCACCGCGCCCAACACCTCGCCGCCCGCGCCGGTCCCGCCGCAGATCCCGGTCAGTACCTCACCACCTACCTGCGTGTCGCCCTCACCCAAAGATCCCACCTCGTTCAACACCTCGCCGCCCGCGCCGGTCCCGCCGCAGATCCCGGTCAGTACCTCACCACCTACCTGCGTGTCGCCCTCACCCAAAGATCCCACCTCGTTCAACACCTCGCCGCCCGCGCCGGTCCCGCCGCAGATCCCGGTCAGTACCGCAGTATAATAAGGTCCGACCGAGACCCAAATTTTAGTCTCGGCCGAGACCGAGACCGAGAATAAATTTGATTCTCGGCTGAGACCGAGAATAAATTTGATTCTCGGCCGAGACCGAGACCGAGACTAGGTAGAAAGGATAAAAAACGTATAAATTACATTAAAAATCCCTAGCAGATACCTATAGTAAGTCCAACGTCAAACTAAATACAGCATTTTTTATTTGATATTTTCTTTTTTTGAAAAAAAATTATGTAGGTACCCCGAAAACCGGTATTCGAATTTTAGGTATTTTTATCGATAGTAGGTATGATAGGGGTCGCTTACTCTAAATTATTCCTTCCGTTCATTTTAAAGTGAAATTGACGTCAGTTCATATCAATATGCCGCCAATAAAATCGCAGTAAGTTCACGAGATGGCGTCAAGCTCGCCAATTACAGCTCATTACGAATCTCGGCCGAGCCGGAGGGATATCTTGGCTCGATTTTTGGCCGAGAATGCCGAGACCGAGACCGAGACCGAGATCTCGGTCGGACCTTACAGTATAACACTAGTGGTCCTTCACTATTGGCCTCATCTCCAAGCTCAAAGTCGCTCAACAAGTTATGGAGCTATACATTGGGGGTATAATGCTATTAGGTCTCTACGTGATCGAATCAGAAATGTGTATAGCCCTCCAGATTAGCAAGCTGAAGTGGCAATGAGCAGGGCCCATTGACAGACAGAACAGATGGCCGATGGGGTCGAAAAGCGCTTAAGTCGACCACGGCTTAGCAAACGCGGTGTAGGACGTCCGCCCACAAGATATACAAAGTCTGTACTACAGACGGCCTTATGAAGATCGCCGGGAGACGCTGGATGCCGGTTGATTAT
The DNA here is from genome assembly GCA_025490895.1 of Thaumatotibia leucotreta. Lineage (NCBI taxonomy): Eukaryota > Metazoa > Arthropoda > Insecta > Lepidoptera > Tortricidae > Thaumatotibia > Thaumatotibia leucotreta. Next base: position 101,649 of record JALPQI010001813.1, on the reverse strand, counting down.
TCCAACCGGTATCTGTGGAGGTCCAAAGGCCTAAGGGCCTATGTTCAGCAGTGGACGTCTTATACCTAAAATCGAAAATCTAGGATCACCATTGGCATTGGCCTCTTTGAGCGCGCATTGACCTACTTACGTAACTTTTTAACACTGTCTAAAACTAGTTCATAGTTCTTAGTTTTACATTATCCTATAGTGATAAAATTGCGTCTAATTTATTTGAAATAGATCAATCGATAAATAAACAAACCACATTCCACTGATACCACTAGTGTAGTGACAATAAAACGGAAAGGAAAAATGTAAATAGCATAGCACAGAGTACAAAATGACAACTAGTGTTGTCCACAGTCGTCCGGCGGCACCAGCCCGCACACGCCGACGGCGCCTGAGCCGGCGCCGCTGAGCAAGGAGCTCGCCGACGCCGCCGCCACCGAGAAACCGAACAAGCCCGCCGACACGGAGAACAACGAGGGACGGCTCGGCGACCTGCACTTTAAACTGCGGTGAGTTGTTATAGTGCGAGAAATATTAATTGACCGACTGCTATCTTACTTACGACCTTTCGTTTTGCGTTAACACTTACTAGACAATCAGCTCTAGCATTTTTCTATTGTTAATGTTGCAACAAAAGGTCGTAAGTAAGATAAGAGTTGGTCAAATAATATTTCCCGAACTATACTAATTAAGGATTTTTCAATCACCGGGTAAAAGTATCTGTCAGATTAAATTATCACTATCCTTTTCTCAAGTCTAAAAATAGGACAGAGCTATTAACAAATGTATCTGACAGACACTGTTAACTGAAGATTGAACACTTAAGTACCGCCCTCTTCATAAACGTGCTAACTTGCAAGCAGCTAACCACTGTTTGTCCATTTCGGTCTTACCGATATGTCCACAAACAATATTTAGCGGCTTGTTAAGTTGGGAGGCGTTTATGAATTGGGGTTAATTTATTTTAAATTTATTTGTAATGAATGTTAGTTGTAAGATTGTAGATGTAAGTATCCTTGAACATAGTCCTGCCAAGTAGCTTGCCGTAAAGTAGTATAAAATGTATTCGTGTACTAGTACTTACTGAAGGATTACAAGTATACCGGAGATAGATTTTAATTTATTGTTTATAGCCGTTCAAAAGCGTTTGTTGCTAAGGATACTTGAATAAAGAATCGTTTGAGTTTGACTAATATTCTAATCCTCTTATCCATAAACTTCTCTACGGTAAGTTAGGAGGGTATAAAACTACATCGTCACACTATCACCAGTAAAAATCAAAGCCCGCCGACATTGACAAAATGTGTACCATGGACTCCTACCAACCCGTTCTCTGTAGGCGTAATGCCCCCATCACTTTTGTAGCATCAAGGCACACTAAAACCTTCGCGAATCAATCACTTACGAGAAGGGTCTCGTGACGTCGGCCCTTCTCTATAGGTACTGATTTATTAGGTAGCCTATTACTACGGCTACCTGTATCCTTACCTGGTTTGGTCGCGGGTATACCTAATCGTTAGCCCGTCAGTAAGTAGTTACCTAGTCTAGTAAATACTAAAATACCAGTGCGAGCGGTACCTATGCGTAGAAAGAAAGTTACATACGTATAGGTTTTCAACTGCAGAATACTCATGGTAGCAGTTACGGTAACTTACTATCAGCATTGCATGATGTTATAATACTGTTGGGTTATTAACAAATTGTGTAGTAATTTACGTTATTGATTGTATAATAAATACATGTAATGTATGGACTGACCTATCTAGAAGCCCGTTGGTGGAAATAGGTACCTACTGTTCTGACAATCTATCCTCCGCTAAACATGCGTGACCTACCTTAGGAAAATCGTTACTCAATTCTGTATTCAGTTACATAATCATCATATATACATAATCCTATACCAATCATCATCATCAGCGTATGATAGTCCACTGCTGGACGTAGGCCTCTCCTATTAACTATGCGTATAAACGCATTAGGAGGTAAATGCCCATAATCGCCACGCTGGGCAAGCGGATTGGCGATCGCAGTAATGTGTCCACTATGATGACGCTGCTGCCCATCATCAATCTTTTATCAAATAGTGGTCAGTGACACTTAAATCCCTTAGTCAACTCTTATGACACCCGCAGGAGGAGTTGGGGTGGTGACAAATGTATTCTTACTGTCGTCACCACACCACACGGTTATTTAATTTACGTTATGGATTGTATAATAAATAAAGTCCATTTCAAATACGTAGGCCCGATTCCAATTGACAAAGTCATTAGGCGTCAACAATAGGATCAGTAATAGCAAAAGATACCTGGCCAGACCCTTTTGTGGCGTGATATTTTATGCATACATCGGTGTAAGGCACGTGTCAATTTGTAGTGGACAAATGACAAAAGTTTCGAGTAGCATCGAGCCTTCGTATTTAAAATGGACTATACATGTACGAGTATGTATGTATGTACTTACCTGTCTAGAAGCCCGTAGGTGGAAATAGGTACCTACTATTCTGACAATCTATCCTCCGCTAAACATTGTTTAAATCTGCAATTTAGACAGCAGTCAATATATGGAGTCGAATTTATAAAGGACATTTAAGGAACAACATGGATTCAATCATATATTCCCTACGAACAAATAAAACATGGAAGCCGCACGCCATACTAAATTGCCTTTGAAAAACGGTCCTGAATTTTAGTTGACAAATGTCACCCCCTCTTCAATGCATCACGGCATTAAATTTCAATGTCAAACCTATAAAACCTTAAACCGCCATTTAAAATAGTTGTGATTGGTCCATCAAAGTTTTAATTGGCTATATTCTATAAATATTTGTCAAAGATGTTGTGCCGAAATATGCGCCGTGATAAGAAAAGCGCTACGTCCTGCCCATCTTACCACAATTGAACAATTGTTTTGGGGGCATTTTTGAGCTGGCGTTAGACGTCCATGTAATATATGGTCGCAGTATCTTCCGTACTTACCTGCTAAGGTGACAAAGGTACATTGGCAACTGGATATTAATTCTGTAGGCTTATGATGGTTCCGTGTTAATCGTTTATTGGCGTTGACGTCACGTTATAACAAGTATGCTAGTGGAGACGCGCAGGACGATTAACAGTAAAATCGGCACCATCATAAGCCACCGGAACCAGGGTGCTTAGCCAAGTTGCCAATCGCTAGCGCCTGCTAGCGCATCGTAGTTATCGCTCTTTGTCGCACTAATAAGAAGGAGTGACAGAGAGGGAAAACGACGATGCGCTAGCAAGCGCTAGCGATTGGCAACTTGGCTAAGCATCCAGGAACTATACCTTGTTAAGTTTTCTCAAGATGCTGATCCTTCGCGGAAAGTGAACTATGAAATTTAATTAAATTTCGTTCATAAGAACATATTAATTTCGTACATAAGGTCAATGCGGGTAAGAACGTCTATCAGGAAAGTCTGGGTCCTGAACCGTCTATGAGGAACTACCAATTGATTTCCACCCTCAACTCAACAATATAAGACGCATATGACGGACTTTCCTTACAAATAAAATATGTCGGACTTACCCACACTGACCTTAGTTTCGAGAACGTCATTGGCTGAAATGATTTTTATCTACCGCCAGTTTGGAAACCCAAAGCCCAGTCCTTACCGCTATATTAACAGCGACATTAACGTATCATTTTACATGTAAACGTGTTCAAAAATAAGTCTCTCAGTAAGCGTCTGGCTGCAGTTTCTCATAAATTTTTCATACGCTTTTTAGTTTCAACTTTCCGTAAAATACCGCAGAACTAATACGCCATAGTTTAGCAGGACCGCTCGTTTGTTCGTAGAGCACAATAGGACTCGTATTGCAAACCGCTTACATATACATGAGGCTGCAACCGAGCCTTTGTGTCAACGTACTCGCCGGACCAATCGATAGTGCCATCAGGATGTAATCGGACCCCTCGCTGGCGGATTTTCAAGGCAGATTTATAAGCTTATACAGGCTTTTACAGGGTATCTCACCAACCACTGAAAACCTTGAACGGGGTGATTTAGTAGGATATACTGAACAACTTTTACTATGGCGCGAATCACGAAATCTAAAAAAAAGTAAACATATTCATACATTTTGACCGATCGATAACGAGATTTTGTATGAGAGCGCCAATTTTTTTTTGAGTTTTCTGGGTTACCTCCACAGTAAAAGTTGTTCAGTCTTCAGAATAACGTACCATATCTCCCCGTTCTAGGTTTTCTTTGGATGGCGAGACACCCAGTATAGTCGTCGTTTGAGGGAGACGGGTCACGATCCTCGCTCCGGGTCTTTCCTGCTGCAGAGGTTGTCCATTGCGGTTCAACGTGGAAACGCGGCGAGTAATGGGCACCTTTGCCAATTAAAAATTCATTTTGAAGTACAGTCGAGTGCATTAATATATAGACACATTTGTAAGGGATCAGTATGGAGAAGTGTATATATATTAATGCCCTTGACTGTACATTGCTTCTCAATTAAGTTTTCTTAGAAAGTTAATTACGTTTAAAGTTAGTTTTACCTGTGTTTTACAATAAAGAATTTACTAATAATAGGTGACACATGTAAAGGTTATGTCATCATAAAATATCATCTCCATTTTACTAAAGGTTATGTTACGTACGTTGAATTCATTTCAGCGTTCGTCCCGTTTTTTTGTGCCTACGAGTATTTCTGAGTATTTATTACGGGACGTGCAGTTTTTCTCATTTTACTGAATTTTGTATTAAAGGATCCGGGAACCCATTGTGACGTAATCGTTTCAGAAAATATATATGCGGACTATGTATGCTGATATATTCTGTCCGCACATATGGGAATTGGTAATACATATTTAAGCGATTCGGGAGTTTTTAGGAACAGAAATTTATTGGTATTTCTTTCTGTCTAGCCTGGTTAAGTTAACAAGATAGGTACACTACACTGTTTTATCCAGTACGTGAATGTTATTAGAACAATGCACCCAAGAGAAGTTTCCAAAATTTGGTATATTCTCAATGAAAAACAAATTTCTGAGTAGGTACCTAGCTGTTGGTTATTGTTCTTCCCACATTTATTGCAAAGCTTTAGTGATCAATTTGTATGCTACTTGATTAGTTTCATCTCAAAGATTATGTTCTCAATGACAACTTGAATGAGAAAGTAATTTTAGATAATTTTGAGAATATTCTACAACTTGTACTTTGCGTATTTTAGGTGTATCGGTAAAGCATTTCATATACAATGTATGTAGAGCCACAAACATGACACCCATCGATGTCACATCTAATATTATGATAATTGACTCCAAAAGGCATCAATGGCATCAATATGTAGTTGTAAGTGACAAGTATTCGATTTTCTCCTTACATGTTTTCCATCTATTTCTGCACGTAAACTCGACGCTGGTACCTTTTACTTTGATTTTGTATTTATTAATTATAGTGCCTTTGTATTCGTATATATTGTGTTCTAAATTAGGATGGATATAGGGTACCTGTTTATAACCTAGAAAAACTAAACGTATCATTATCGGCATCGTAAACATCCAATCTCTTTTTTATTCCCAATCCGTCAATGACAAGGAGATGGATTACACTCGCAAACAAGCGCCGAGCGCAAATAGATCGGCCCCGGACAAATATAGGTGTGCAATTACCTATATCGATACCAATTATCTATATGAGTACTCGTTTACATTGTTACTACTCCTGGTAGGTATTATAGGTACATACATTTTTAGAATTATAACTAACGTGAGACTCAAACAAAACTCAAATGGATCGAAACATGTCGAGCAATTATCGACTTAAATTACGTGAGTAACGCGTGTGATAAATATTTAAATAGGTACATACATTAATAATAGGTAGATAAATATTTTTTTTTTCAAGTTGATCCGTCACTTTTTTTTATTTGGAATTTTTAAGGTGATTCCTTAGAATAGCGAGGTCTTTCGATCTTGATACGAGAAAATTTGATCAAGGTTTTTTTCCATTCCGTTACAATTTCTTCATATATTTTGTATGGCGGCAACGGAAGTTCCAAAAATGTGTAAATTTCGGGACACTATTTTTCTCCTATTACGATCGAAAAAGCTCACGATTTAAAAAAAAATGCTATATTACAAAATAACTCTCCACAACTTTTAAAAAATGACCCTATTAATCCTTTGTTGTCTACAAGAACAACTTTTTAACCTCTATATAACCTTTATTTTTACTATATAAAAAAAAGTTCACCTATACCAAGATTGGTCCAGGATGAGTCCATAATTCAGTCAAAAGTTAATAGTTTTTGATCAAAGAAATAGTAATTTACGATAGAAAACGTGCACTTTTAGGTTAGACAGTTGTTTCCTAGAAACACTAAACTTGGCAGAATTAAAAAAAATCGTGCGTTCTAGCCTCCTTGCCGCTGTGTAGAGCAAACAAATCTGTCTTTAAAAAAATACAAAAAGTGGGTCAAAAAGTACCTATGTATCTTTAAAGATACACTGCCAAGTTAAGGGTTAGACAATTAAGGATATAAATGGAATATTACTCATAATAGCAACTCAAATACAATTATTGATATCTAGCCTAGCCAGTAGTTAGGGTAGTTAGTAGTCAATATTTGAATGCAGTAATTTCCAATTTGATCGAAATTGGTAGATGCACGCACGCTCGCGGATACGATACAATGATGTCAATTTCATTTTAAATGAAATACTATCTTTACTTTCGTTTCGTATCCCCAGAATATAGACTCTGTCTGAAATTCTGCGTGCTTTACTGTGTTAAACTTGATACTTTGTTACTTTAAATTTTGTATTCTTAAGAACATAGCCTATGATTGTAATGTACCTATTACTTAAATATTACTCTTTGGATGAGCGGTGCTCTCTTAGCACAAGTGTATTAACACTTAAAAAGAGGCACCAGTGTAGATATTGTTATTACTTCTAAAGATATCGAATAAAATATATTTGTGTTTTTGTTTTTTTTTTATTTACAGTTTTGAAAATAAAGGAAAAAAAGAAGGCATGATATATTTAAACTTAACTCAGTAAATTACGAACGACAGGGTAACAGGGTAGCTATTGGGTATTAGCTTGTCGAGCACTGAAGTGCTTTTAGTTCTTACATTACTTGTTTTTGAAAACTGTTAATAATCGGAGAAAATTCTTAATAAATTCGAGAACAATGTTATTTTATTGAGTTTGTACGTAATAGATGAGCTTGATAGTTTAAAATTACTTTCAAGACGTGCCTAATAGTCAATTACGGCCCATTCGTTTAATTTGTTACTAAAATAGATGATGCTATTAGTATCGAAACGGTATACCTACATTAGAGTAACAAGCCCTTAGTTAAAAACCTTAAAATAAATATTGGTTAACTTGCAAAATCCAGGGTTACCACTAACACTTGTTTAAAAAATGGTTGTCCACGCACATATATTTCTAAAACTTTCTTTACATTATTTGCCTGTGAAATTGGGCCTACGTCTAAACGGAACAGCTTTATAAAGTCTTAGGTTTTGGGGCATCAACAGCAATACATAAGAAATTTACAAAACTGAGTTACAGTAAACGAAGCCAATAAAAAATATGTCCATAAAAATACAATAAACATACAATGTATGTACAAGTTGCAGAATATTCTCAAAATCGCAGCAATATATACTCGGAAAGTTCCAAGAATCTTCATGACAATTTAAGAGTAAGTTCTCATTGAGGATGTTTCCATGATAACTTATAAAAAAGTGTTATGAAGAATATTGTATTTCACAATTGAGTAAACAAGATATAAAATATACCTTAAAAGGCATGTACTGTACTTATATACAATACAACGGTTTTGGCATGATTAGATTGCTTGTTAAATTTCAATTGCCGAAAACATTCTCTACTTATAGAAGTTTCGCAACGTATGATAGGTGCTCCTCGGTACATTGTTAGGTTTACGTGATGAACCTGTAGACAAGCAAAACTAATATAGATGGGACCACAGAATTAGATTTGGATAGAAGAAACAAGTTCATTCATTTGTATGGCGGCCGAGCATGTCACATTTTATAATGAAGTTGTTACTTGCCTATGATTTTAAATATGTCTCAGGCCCTTGAGTATTCATATTTTTTTGTGTTAATGCAATTAATATTACTTAAGGAGGCATTATTAATGTTTTTGTTCACTTCAACTTACAAAATTTGACGCCCGAAAGCTGCAAGCTGCGATTAAAGACGGACAACTCAGTAGATTTCACTGAGTTCATTTGACACGCTAAGTAGATACGTTTGCTTGATCTATGGTATATATGACATCTGTGGATGGGAGTAATTGACATAAAAGGTATAAAACCAATGAGGTGGCAAGCCAAGGATGCGCCATCGAAGCCCACTCACGCCCCCGCTGTGCGTCAACTGATTGTATCGAGCTGTCTTACAGCGGACAACGCTGCAAATAACTTAAAGACAGACTAGTATTCTAGTGGTTTCTATTCTTGTTTATCTGCGATCAGCTTTTATACCTTAAGCAATTTTTGTAATGTACTGAGGGTTACCACGATCTACTAATGCATCATCATCATCATCAGCCTATCTCAGTCCACTGCTGGACGTAGGCCTCTCCTATTAACTATGCGTATAGACCCATTAGGAGGTAAATGCGATCGCAGTAATGTGTTCACTATGATGACGCTGCTGCCCGTCATCAATCTTTTATCAAATAATGGTCAGTGACACTTCAATCCCTTAGTCGACTCTTACGAAACCCGCAGGAGGAGTTGGGGTGGTGACAGATGTATTCTTACTGATGCCGTCACCACACGGCTAGTATTCTAGTGAAATTGTCTATTCTTGTTTATCTGCGATCGGCTTTTATACCTTAAGCAGTTTTTTTGTAATGTACTGGGTGGTTAGCACGATCTACTAATACATCATCATCATCAACATGAGCCTATCTCAGTCCATTGCTGGACGTAGGCCTCTCCTATTAACTATGCGTATAGACGCATTAGGAGGTAAATGCCCCTAATCGCCACGCTGGGCAAGCGGATTGGCGATCGCAGTAATGTGTTCACTATGATGACGCCCGCCATCATTCTTTTATCGAATAATGGTCTGTGACACTTAAATCCCTTAGTCGACTTTTACGATATCCGCAGGAGGAGTTGGGGTGGTGACAAATGTATTCTTACTGCCGTCACCACACGGCCACGGTTATTTATATATTAGTATGATTTTAAACGGGATATTTAACATGTAAATTTGTCTCTATTCAATTTCCTGGACTTGTACATGCCGTCTCTATCATTTACTTAAGTCAGTGAACTCCGCAGTAGTGCATCAAATTAATTATTTATGAAGTATCGAGCAGTTTTACATCGAAGAACGTAGGTTTAGCTCTGTTACGCTTGATTAATTTTCAGGTTGGGGAAAAATATATGCGTATCTACTAAGTTACATTGTGCATTCAGGGAGGTAAGTACGGTATTACTAACGAGAGTGTTAGAAGCCCGACGACACTTGCGGACAAAAGAATTAGTTATAAGACAATATTTCAATGCAAGTGCAAAATATATTTTTTTCGACGAGGATGAAAGTTGGAGCCCGAGTGAAACGAGGGCGACCATAACCCGAGTTAAAAAAAAGTTTTTTGAGGAAAGACCATTTTCCATACAAATAATTTTGCGTCGATAAGTATCCTTTTTTGATGGCAACTTATGGCTCTTACTAATACAAAATGGTGAAAGCAACATTGAAGCAGGTATCAGACATTCCTGGCTTAACACAGAATCAAAAAATTCTACTCACTAAGATAACAATTTTACCCCTTTTTTATACCACAATGGCGGCAAACAGGCATACGGCCCCCACAGCTAAACAAACTTACCTTTATTGTTACCTAATGAAAGTATGAAAAAACCGGCCAAGTGCGAGTCAGACTCGCGCGCAAAGGGTTCCGTACCATTATCAATTTATTATTTAAAAAATACAGTTAAATCAACCTACCTCAAAAACTATAGGAGAAAATTTAATCAAACCAAAAATCGTTGATAGAGTTTATTAATGTGCATAGCATATATTTTTTTTACAATTTTATATCGCGTAGTTTAAAAAATAGAGGGGGGGGGACACATTTTTCAGACTTTGAGAGCTGATATCTCGAAAACGATTGCTTAAATAAAAATGTGATGTATAAACCTTCGTATCATTTTCAAAGACCTTTCTATTGATACCCCACACGCTTATGTACAACTAAAAAAAAATTTCTATCCCTCAGTTACATGTATGGAGGGCCCCCACCCCAATGGATTTTTTTACAATTTAGTGTCATAATCCTGTAGCGGTTCATACAACACATATCCTTACGAAATTTCGTTACTGTAGCATTTATAGTTTCTGAGTAAATCGGCTGTGACAGACGGACAGACGGACAGACGGACATGACGAATCTATAAGGGTTCCGTTTTTGCCATTTTGGCTACGGAACCCTAAAAATAGCTCTAAATATGAGTTCAATTAGAATATAAATGAGTAATTCCCACTGGTTTTAAAGAATTAATAAATATTTTTTCTCAGAATATAAATTACAATTTTAGCTACAAAATAAAAAGGATAAAGTCTTGTTAAAATTATCGTCTGTGGGCGGAATGATAAATGATAACACAATATGGTAGATGGTTTCAATCACGATGACGCGAGGATTCGACAAAAATATATAATGAAATGGCAATACGAACCAAGGCACGCATCTTCATGAATAAAATAATCACCAAATTAGATTTAAAAACCACCATCTTCAACTGATTTCTCCAAGATCCTGTCATCTGTGGTTTCCATCATTGGTTTCCTATCATCAAATCCTACTTTCTGAACGCAAATTCTTGTAAATGAATGAAAATTACCAAAAGCGCCATACATATGTACCTATAACGTTTGAATAGATCCCTCGATTTTTCCAAGATCCCATCATCAGACCCCAACTTGGTGCCAACGGGACCATCTCGGGGTTATACATCGTCCATTAAATACAAAAGCGACACAAGTCAAAAAAATACTTTTTACAGGGGAGCCGTTTAAAGATTTTGTATTCGTTTTTTGTTCATAAAATTTTTTTACAGCATTAATATTATATGTGTTATATATCAATTTGTAGGTATTTTAACCCTCTTTTGATGTGTTTGGTTATTAGAAAGTAATATGTGCTGTGCAAGCTTTTATGAGCGTATACGTCCGTTTTGCATAAAAAAATAACATTAACTCTGAATTTTTTTTTTCCATCAAAGGCCACAAATACAAAAAAATAAGCAGGTATTTCATTTAAATCATACTTAAAATCATGTCTTAAACATAGAAATACTGTTTTTTTTAACAAAACTGAAACAGACAAAACTTTTTCTTACTGTTTCTTTACTTACATATTGTCAGAACATGTTTATAGGTACCGTAAACCAGGGTTACTTTGATTAATTTTAACTTTGGTTACATATTTTGATGAATTTAACGGACGTACTAGTTTAAAATTCAGATATAATTATCGGTTTTCTTCAAAAATCAACCTGCTATATAAAAAAATGTGGTACCTTTAGTTAATAAATATAAAATAAATACAACGCGATCAAAGTTATATTGTTGAGAATGGAATGAATACTTTGATATCACTTATTTTTACTATAAACTGGAAATAGCCCACCTAAAAGCACGTAAATAATAAAAATTGGTTAAGTACATCTTTAGTTATTTGTTTTTTCTATTTGTATTGTATTTGTGTGGTGGTTACTATGATCCCATACTATATGATCCAAATTGATATGTTTTGACGGTTTACTAGTTTCTTCATTAAAATTGATGCAAGAACTTAATTTTTGCCGATACAAAAGTATATCTTTCAATATTTAATTGCAGAGATAATAAGTCTTTCCTAAAAATCTACTTATGATTAGTAATAATGTAACAATTTTTTTTTCTAGACGACATGACAGTTTAGCGCTAGTACTTGGGTACTACCTATGTAGTGAAGCAATAAAGCATGATGACTGTCAAGTCAAGTCAACATTTTTTTTCGATTTTTGAAAGATTTGCATGAAATACACAAAAGTAACGTCACGTTTGTATACTACACTTATATTAAATAAAAGTTCTGTACAATAATGACTGCAGTCTATATTTTAGTAATAATTTATTCGTGTATGATGCCGTGCATAATATCTAATAATTTATTTTAAAAACAGTCATCATCCCTATGTTGGCATTCTCAAAAGTGAAAAAATAAATACTACTAATATAAGTTTTTAGATTCGTTAAAACATACACAGGGGTTAGATCTTTGTTTGTTTTACTTGTATTGTATACAAATAATATAATAGGGAAGTATGACAAATACTTAATAATCAGAAGTTTATGACATTAAATATTGTTTCTTCGTAGTCGCAATTATAGGTACACAAAATTCACAGTCATCTTCCACACAATCTCTAATATACTTTTAAGTGAAACGAACACAATACAAAGTACCACGTTTTACAATTACTGTTTTTATAAGATGTATTGTATTTTTTAAGATTTCATGCAAAAGATACTCAATTATTCAATCTGGTACATTTATGGATTTTAATATTATACTGAATTAAAAACGGTTGTAAATGCAACAATGTTTTTTGAAATTCAACTTTCCGTATTGCGGCTCCTTTGTTTATAAAGAAATCTAAGCCATACATATTTACTTTATTCAAAACAGCATCATGTATAAATATGGCTCCTGTGATTGATGCATTCGAATATATTTTTAATTCAAAAAGATTGCAAATCCTAATACGGCAGTTTTGATGAATGAAAAATCAAATTTAAGAGGATATTTTAAAACTAAAGCTGCCACATTCCGTTTTGCGACTCCTTTTTATATAAAGAAACATAATATTTACGTATTTATTTTATTCAAAACGGCCACATCTACAAATATGGCACTTTTGCTTACATATTTTTTAACGAAATCACTTATTTTTTCGTTTCATGGCACTTTTTCACAAAAATGTCGTGCGTTTTGGTCGACAGCCGAGTCGCAACTGACAAAATGGCAGTTTAGCACTGAAATTAGTCTCGAAAGAGCGATAGTGCAAAAAGGGCACCTGCATAATTTTGATACTTACAAACGTCAAATCGACAGGTGTCTTAGTGTCACGTAAAATATTAGTGCTTATAATGTCGTTTTTGCAATAAAATCATTTTTCACGGTTTTTGAGTTGTGTCGCTTTTGTATTTAATGGACGACATGTTCGATCACAAAAAAATAATTAAAATCGTTACACGATTCTCGGAGATATCGGGTAACATACATACAACATAAAAAAATCAGTCGAATTGAGAACCTCTTCCTTTTTTTGAAGTCGGTTAACAATATTTTATGTAACTATACTAATAAAACGATATTTCACGCCTGTTACCTACTTACGTATGCGTTTTTAAGTCGAAAAATCCTAACATGTTTCGCTCTGTATATTATGTAACCTATACATTTCAAGAAATACCAAATTTCTTGTCGTCAGAGTTGTTCCGCTAACGCTTTTATGAGTCGTAAGTGTTGTAACGTGAAATAATAAGATGGCAGCCGATTTTAATTAACTTCTCGCTCATCCCCGAGTTAATAATATTGATTATTTATCAAGTCTGAAAATACACCTTCAATGACAAAGAAACCCACGCATAACCAGATCAGTCCTTCAATGTTCTTAATGGTCTACATTAAGAAAATAGAAGCACTGAATGACAATCTTTAAATCTCTAAATTACGAACAAATAAAACACGGAAAACGCACGCCATACAAAATTGTATTTAAGAAACGGGTCCAGAAAAGTCTGTAGTTCTTCTTTAGTAGGTAAAAATAGCTGTGATTGCTCCATCAAATTTTTTATTATCAATTCTAAATCTGTCAAAAAAGTTGCGTCCACATGTTATTACGAGATGTGCTGTGTTATGAAAAGCGTTATGTTCTGCCCACCATGCCACAATAGCACAATCGTTTTTTGGGTCCATTTTTAGCTCTCATTTGTCCATGTTTATATCGTCGCAGATGGAAGCGAATAATCGTTTACATTCAGAAAAACAAAGATTGTCGAGTATCAAGAAAATAGAGGCACTGTAAGATCTCTCACTTTCTTATTTACGGTGATAAACAGCTCACGTGCCATATTCTCCCAGCCAGACGTATTACAACTTGACAAATAAAATTTAAAGCCTTGTTATATCAACCTTCGGCGTCCCCTTGGTGGCTGTAAAACTCTTTTATAGCTTTTAACCAAGTTCACCTTCACCCGCTTCTGACGCCAACTATGTCTTGAGAAAGAGGCTGTATGTTGAAAAATATGCCTTAAGAATTTAAGACTTGCAATGCTTTGTTACGGAATCACTCGCGACATAAGGTCCATTATCCCTTAGAAAGACGTCAGAATCTTACTCGCCAGTGAGTTTCCCACACGCAAACGTAAAATGGTGCTGCTGATACTTGTACCAACTTTATTTTTCAGCGCTGCTGTTCTTCGTAACTATACTTATCCATATAAAATGGATTTAGCTTTGGTTTAGACAACTGCAAATGTAAAATAGTTGGGATTTGTCAAGTTTTACTTACCTTAAAAGGCTTTTTAACAATTTATGATTGACTTCATCTCATAGCAAGGGTGTTAAAACTCAAGACTTGGTTATAGTCTTATATATTACCCATTTTGTGTACTTCAGAAAACAGATAGAATAATAAAGTTACAAAAGTTAGCTATAAAAGACTTCACATGATAATTTGTGTGTTTAGCAGTTTGTCTTCATTCGGAGTCTATTCCTACTTTTCGAAATTGTATCTATAGTATTAAAGTATATTATATGGTACTATTTTATCGTCCTAGATCGGTATTCAGCACTTTACGCGACAATATCAAAATTTTATTAATCATATGCACTTTTCGTAGAACGCACACATACTTTTCAAACTCGATCGTAATACGATGTTTGCTCAATGTATATCGGCCGAATTCATGCGAATATAATATTTTTCATCACACTTGCTGTCTAAGCGCGCCATTGTTTGCGCGCGCAGCGGGAGTAATAGAAAAGTGATATTCCCTAGGGAGTAATAGAAATGTCAGTACGTCATTTAATAATGTTATTTCTTAAAACTTATTTTTTTGTCGGAAAGTGTGATGAAAAACATTGTATGCATCGCGGTCGGTAAGCGGAATACTAACTCGAGTCATAAAAGCCCTCCGCCTGACGGCGTCGGGCTTCTAACACTCTCGTTAGTAATTCCGTACTTACCTCCCTTGATGCACAATGTACTATTTTAAGCTAAGTTTTAAAGCGATAATTGTTATCTTAGATTAGAAACTGTCTAGAATGAAAACTTATCTCTAAATCGAAATTGGATCTGTCTGCTCTATTACATCAGACATTTAGACCGTTGAAGGGGGTTTAAAGGGTTTTCTAAACCTTTCAACAATATAATGCTAATATCCCAAGAGACCCTAAGGTCGACTAGAGGGCATACTAATCCAACACTTTTATCAGACACAGTTTACTAAATTGAACCTTACGACTTGATGTTAAAACTCACTTCGCGTCGTAGATTTGAGGGATTATTTATTTGAGAAAATCTTAAGCCAGTCGTCGTAATAACGCTGAAGTAAATATTGAATAACAGTGTATTATTTAAGGCGCCACCCAGGGATTGGATACCGGTTTTTTCTCCATACAAAAGAACGGTTCGAATTCCGTTCTTTTTCGTTCTTTGTTTTGTTTATTTTTTGTTAATGGAGTAATTCAAAAATATGATGTTAATAGTTACATAAGATGTTCAATACTACATATAGAGTGTAAAACATTTTAAAATATTGAGCTATTACGAGGTTTTTCTAAAAAACCGGTTCCAATCCCTGGCGCCACCCCATCTGTACACTTTAGATCGGCATAAGTCGGTCAAAAAAAGCTATCAAACTTCTTATGTCATAAGTAGTGACCGTTATCAACGTGCGGTATTGGTGGCAAAGTATGGTTGACAGAAAAATCAAATACAAACTAAAATGTATTAAGCAGATTCGGTTGTCAAACGTTCACGTCAAATTGAAAAATCCATTATATAACACTGATCTGACTCCAATTGAAATAGTTACTTGAATAGGTATTACTTTTGATTAAAGTAAAGACTTCGGAAAATGTTATTTAAAGTACTTATATGTCATAAATTAATGACATTTGATTTTTTCTTTTTTAAAGTAGAATTAAGTTTGTAGGTATGTATCCTAAGGAGAGTACCTACTATTTTTTTGAGAGTAGGTACGAGTCATCATCATCATGATCATCATCAGCCTATGTTAGTCCACTGCTGGACGTAGGCCTCTCCTATTAACTATGCGTATAGACGCATAGGTACGAGTAATAGAACAAAATAGCATTTTCATATTTGTTACTTTTTCTGTCAACCTATCACTAGTCATAAGAATCAGCATAACGATAATAATGTGCGCGCCACGCAAGCGGTGTGCTATCTAATATGACATTTACATACGCTACAACGCGCACGCCACGCACACGCGCACGCGCACGTGCACACGCAACATGTGTGGCTTGGCTTTTAGGGTGTCAAATTTGCCAGACGACGATAAGTGTTGTGACGCGTCCGTCCGGGCCGGGCTGAGACTATTGACACATTTATCGTTCAAATGTCATTGACAGTAAGGTTAGCCCATGATTAAAGCGACAGTATGTCACGGTGACATAGACTTTTCATCCCTCTTTTATTCATAGTAAAAAACGAATCCATCTCGCGGCGACATAAATAATAAGCAGACATCGGAATTCTGGTAGCATTTATGAGCTATCATAGGGACTTCTTGTTTATCAACTACCGATTATACATTTGTATATCGATAAATGCAGAATACAATGCAAAATAATTATGATAAACGAGAAGTCCCTATGACAGCTCAAAAATGCTACCAGAATTCCGATGTCTGGTAATAAGTACTGTCGCACCAATCATGTGCTAACCGCAGAGAGCTTTAATCAAACAAAAATTAACCGGCTAATGCCGATAAGTCGTTTACAAATGGGGAGAATGGGGAGCCACCGTTATTGTAACAAATGTCACACAGTATTTGTGTAACATGCGTGATGTCTCCGTCTAGAAATAGACATTTGTCGGATGTTAGGTACCTGAATTCTGAAGATCGTCGAGAGATTAGGTCCAGACATGTCGACATTTGTGTGTTGTGTGATATTGATTGATATTGTTTCAGGTTATGTCTAGAGAAAAATATAATAATTCTGTTAAAATGTCTTACTTATTCTATTCAATAGCGAAATTTTAATAATGAAGGTAACCTACTAAAAGTTTTTTCTTAGTTTCTTTCGTATTTAATTTAAAATAATGTCACGTATAAATTCAGATCAGGACGCAAAAGTTTGTTTCCAGAATATATTTTTTCACATTACATTTAATTTAGGAAAGTTAGTTGTAGACCTACTTTTAGTTCGATAAGAATCTTAAATAACTCATATTATGAACAATAGGTGCTATAATACTATTCAATAATTATAGGCTTTCACAAGCTACGACAGATAGGTATCAGCGTCCCTACCGCGAACTACGAAATCCGCAAATTTCAAGGATTTTTCTCTGTCACTCTAATGATGCCTTCGTTAGTGGGATAGAGACAAACCCCCAAAATTTACGAACTTACGTATTTGCGGTAGCAGACCAGGGTCGTGTTTTATAAAAGCAAACAGCGAAATTGTAAAATGTAACTCTATAAAACGCGACCCAGGCCACAAAGTTGTTGACTATCAACTTGAATTAAACAAAATCGAAATGACGTTAAACCTAGAACTAGGTAGGTATAATATCATAAAATAATAATGGCTGGTAACTGTACTCCCGGCAGCAGCATGTTTTTATTGCCTCGACGCACGTCACTCGAGTATACCTACTAATTAACCCGCAATCCACAACAATACACCATGTTCGCTCTCGACTTCATTGATTTCTGTTTTGTTTTTATTGAAATAAAATATTGCTCTACAGTTTTCATTTCAATATTAGTCAATATTTCATTCTTGTAACACAATAGGTATGGTTAATATCTGCTATTGTTGTTGAACATTATCATACACGTATAAGTAGGTAGTACAATAGGTTAAAACGCCTTTGTAGCTTTTTGTCAGTCCTAAAATTACACTATTTTGACGCCTTGACATTTTCCGATTTTTACGCATATCGGAACGGTAAAAGTAAAAAAATGTTTCATAAATATTTGACGTGCTAATTTCCGTGCAATTTTATTCCTTCCCCTTTATTGTCTTCATAGATATATGAAAGAGAGAGATTTGTAACGAAGCGAAATTGTAATGAGTCTCGGTGTCTCCGAGGTCGGGCCTTTGCCACGCTGTGATTGGCTAAAGCGCTACCATATGATGCGGCACTAGAGAGGAGGCTACGTCGATAAATTATTATCCATAGATATTTCGCTGCCCCAATATTATTACAAAGTTCTATGTTGTCATTTTGTCCACTTGAAATTTGAACATTGTCACACTGACACTTAGTCCAGATTTAATTATTCCAAAAATGTTACATAGAACCGTGTAATATTGGGGTAGCGATTTGATAAGGCCGGAATATTAAGAAAAACATTAAAATCGATCTATCATTTAATAATAAATAAATACAGATTAAAATATCGCATTGGACGATGTATCTAATCTTTATAAACATTATGTTATCCGTCGCGCCCTTGTTAGCGGAAAATACCGGCCGTCCTAGAGCCCAACGGTCTGGCCAGGGACGACGGTAAGAGGCCTGACGGAATGACGCTGGTGCCCTGGAGCATGGGCCGGCCGCTAGTTTGGGACGGTCACCGACGTTGCTGCTGGCGCCGCGGCATCATTAGCCGAAAGTCTCAAGCGCCGCAAATATGCTGCTTTAGGAACCAGCTACATATTTGCGGCGTTTGGTGTGGAGACCTTGGGGCCATGGGGGCAAGTGCACATGGACTTTTTAAAGATCTAGCGGCTCGCCTAAGAGAGACCTCAGGCGACCAGAGGGCTGGCCAGTACCTTGCGCAGCGTTTAAGTATAGCTATACAACGGGGGAATGCGGCCAGCCTTCTGGGTACCTTGCCCACTGACGGCGATTTAGACCAATTTTTTATTTATAGGGAGTTAAGTTAAGTCCTTATATTGTTTGTTTTCATTTTATGTCGTTTAATCATAAATTAGAAAACTTTTTTCTTACTTTCGTGTCAGATCTGGTTTGTAAATAATAAACTACAGAACGTCAATTACATATATTTGAATATGAACAAAGCAATTTATTAACGACATTATCTTAATTGTGGCTGGGAATCACATGAACAAATAATTATTTAGACGGTTGTACCCTTAATAAATATAATGTTATCAGCCGTTTCCGCGATGGTGACATATTTAAATAAAACAATTTCAACCTTTGACAACGGTTATTGTAAAAGGCTCAAAATAATATAATACGCGATATAATCTATATATATTGTTTTACCTTTATGAAGATAAGATATTGATACAAAGGTCAAAATATGAATGAAAAAATTGAATATAATCAAATACATCAACAATTTATCGACCCTATTTTGTCATTGGCACGGTCAGTCGTACCTCTAGTTCGCGGCCTTCTCGCAGCGGCCGTACCAAGACATGACAGGACGGTTGTGAATATCGCTAGCAATTGGATACATTGCACGGTCACTTACCAAATTGCAACTTGCTTGCTATTCTAAGCCGTCAATGTAAAACGCACATACAATTTGTCACTGAAAAGTTCAACCAATTGGTACGCCCAAGTAAAATCATTATGACATTTATGTCAGCGGTTTGTTGTTATATATTATTTGTAAAAATACGTGGTTTTGTCAACTAATAACTAAAAAAATCAATACTTTCATGTGGTACGTGACTCAATAGTCCTTGAAATGTTTATTTACACTCCTATTTTTACAAGAAATAACGGCACAATTCGGCATTTTGCGGATATGTCCGAGCTCATCCTGCAGTCGCGGGTAAGTTGCGACTAGCTCATAGGGCGCGCATCTGTCACACTATAAAGGCCTATCGGCCATAACGCTGCGACATGTTCCATGCCACCGTTAGCTATCTATACTGATCTGTGATTGTCTTCTTTCGTTATTTTCTTTGTGTTATCAAACGCTTTAATTTCTCTGATTTAAATCCTTACGTATTCGGCATAATATAATTGATAGGTACTTTTGATTCAAAATATGTACTTATTTATTAACCTGTAACCATATTTAAAGTATGTCATCACAAAAATATTATTGATTGTCATTAATTTTCGAAAACATTTATGACTTTTATGAGACGCCTAACATACTATACGCAACAAAACGGTTAAAATGTAAATAGCAGTTTAGAATCATCGTGAAAAGACTGCAGCCGGACGTTTATAAGATGTTTTGAGAAGAGAGCAGGAATACCACCTGGTTACTATTTATGCCCATTTCAGGATTGCTGGACTGCAATAATGTGAATCGGGCACCATTCTTAATGAACGTATTGTCATGTGTCAACAGATATGAGAATGAGAAGAGCGCGCTGGTGGTGTCAGTGGTGTCCTGCCAGGGTCTGCCGGGGCGCGAGCCCGCGGGGCCCGATCCCTACGTCAAGTTGCAGCTGCTGCCCGACAAACAACATAAGGTCAAGACCAGGTAAGTAACACATCATTTATGTCAGTCCACTGCTGGACAAAGGTGTCTTAAATTACCTATGCGTATGGACACATTAGACAAATAATAGGAAGTAAAATGCCCATAATCGTTACGCTCGACAAGCGGGTTGGCGATCGTAGAGTGTTCACTGTCCACTATGATGGCGTTGCTGCCCGCCATCAATATTCGATAAATAAATGGGCAATGACACTTCAATCCCTTAGTCGACTCTTACGACACACACGGGAACAATTGGAGTGATGACAAATGTACTCTTACTGTCGTCACCACTAGGCACCCCAGCATCACCTCACCAGGTAATTGCTGTGGCATAATTACCTATCAGAGATATCAAAGAAGAGCCCTGGTGTCAGTGGTGTCCTGTCAGGATCTGTCGGATCTGTACGGAAAGTTGCAGCTGCGGCAATACAAACAGCAGCACTAACTCCAGGTCAGTGTTATGTCATAATTATCTGTCGAAGAATGAGAGAAGAGCACTGGTGTCAGTGCTGTCCTGCCAGGGTCTGCCCCGTACGTCTAGCTCCTCTTGTGGCCGGACAAGCAACACAAGGTCAAGACTAGGTCAGTGCTGTGTCAGTTACCTAAAGAAGATATGAGAGAAGAGTGCTGGTGTCAGTAAACTTAACTTAAACGCGATTCAGTTTAGGACCTATTTACAAGATTATTATATCTATTTAAGGTCCTTTTATTGATAGATTATGCTCCTCATTCCAGAGTTGTGCGCAAGACCCGCTGCCCGGTGTACGACGAGGACTTCACCTTCTACGGCCTCGCCCCGCACCAACTCTCCGCCATCACCTTGCACTTTGTCGTGCTCAGCTTTGACAGGTGAGGCTCGTGACCTTAGTATTACAAACTAAGTCACTTAGTATTGTAAACTATGATTACACTAAGGTAAGCAACCAATCAAATTTGTCAGGTCGTCGTGTGCAATAAATGGGATACAGATTTTTTTATATGATTTAGGTTACAAAGAAAGTTAAGGGCTCTAGGGCTCTCTGTAATTTTCTTGCTGGGCGGATACAAGGCGATAGGTGGTTTCTGGTTCTCAAGAATTATGTGGTCAAAACCTAATTTGTATGTCCCAGAAGCCCAGAACCGTTCACTTTCGCAATGTCCACAGGAAAGACGCCTGTTTTTGCGAGCGCTGTATGACCCAGCTAGTTAAACATAAGTGTCGGTGAGGTTTTGGTACTCATTATAGGTGTTTGGAAGTTTCAGAAGTGTACTTACCTAATAGCTACTAGGTGCTAATATAGCTACATAAAACTACAACTTCTGAATTTTGAACTTATAAAAAAAATCTTCTGGGACATATTTTTTAACATTTTTATATAAAAGTACACCTTATAAAAGGCAAACCTTTGACTATTCTGCTTCCCAGCCTCACTGGAAGCGAAAATGCATGTATCTTTTGGCCATCTAGCATACGTGTTCTTAATACGTTAATCTCTTGAGAAAATTACGAGTGTTATTCTTCGTTTGTTTTACCCAAAATACCCAAATTGATGAGCTAACACACTTGATATACATTTGCAGATACTCTCGCGACGAGATAATCGGTGAGGTGGTGGCACCACTGTCCACGCTGCAACTCCAGAGCGGAGAGGCCATGGCGTTGTGCCGTGAGGTGCAACCCAGGAGCCTGAAGGTTAGTATGACACAGTTACCAGTAGGATCAGCACCTGGTGCGGATCCAGGAATTCGTTGAGGGGGGGGGGCACTGCCCTATGATATGATAGGATTTTATACTTTAAACGGCACCTAGGCATACATAAGTCCAGTGTGAGAGGGGGCAAGTGCCCCAATTGCCCCCCCCCCCCCCCCCCCCCCCTGGATCCGCGCCTGATCAGCACATGCTTTGTGGGACAGTATGTTGCGAGATAGACTGTTCGTCGCTATTTTTATTAATATGCTTTTACCTCCCGCCCGACCCGACTAAGTAAAATTGATTTTGACGTCTGAAGCAGAAAAATGTTGACCTAAAGAATGCAAAAGATTACAGGAAGGCCCTCGGGATAACGCTTGGTCTTAAGAATTCACTTCAAAATGTTTGCTTCTGTAAAGTTTAAGGCTCCAGTATACCTACTTTTTTACGAACTTGCTATCTTTGTGATATTGGAGTAACTGAAAATAATTCTGTAGTATTTTAGCATATAACGGAAGATACTTTCAAAATTAACTGAGTTAGTGGAGTATTTTTCTATTTTTGTTCTTAGTTTTTTAATAACGAGTCTCAATCTAGGAGCCGTTTCGTGATTTTTGATTGAAGAGGACTTTTGTTCACATCACAAAAAAATCAGCCTATTTCAGTTCACTGCAGGACGTGACGTAGGCCTCTCCTTTTATCTATGCGTATTGATGCATTAGGAGTTCAATGCCCATAATTGCCACGCTGGGCAGGCGGGCTGGCGACCGCAGTAATGTGTCCACTATGATGCTGATGACGCTGCTGCGCATCATCAATCTTTTATCATAAATAGTCAGCGACTGCAATCCCTTAGTCGACTTTTACGACATCCGCGTGAAGAGTTGGGGTTGGGACAAATGTATTCTTGCTGGAGTCACCACGCGGCTACAATGGCACTCACGTCATTTATTAATTTGATTAAACTATCATATCAGAAGTACTAAATGATCTACAGAAAACAGTATCGCTACGAACGCAAGAAACTACAGGACAGTTGTACTACCGGTTCCCCGTTACTACCAGTAGTACTAGTGACCATAGAGTGTATCTTTTGTACTACCAGATGAACTGGGTCGCGTTTTATAAAGTTACAATTTCGCTGTTTGCCTCTCTAACGCATGCACATATTGGCTAGAAAGAGAGGCGAAATTGTAAATTGTAACTTTATAAAATGCGACCCTGGATGGTAGTACTTCTGTCCCAGAGGGTCTTTGTTCATTAATGTACCGGCATTACAATTTTTACCTCTTAATGCGTCCGTCATTATCAGCCTATGTTAGTCCACTGCTGGACGTAGGCCTCTCCTATTAATTATGCGTATAGACGCATTAGGAGGTAAATCCCCATAATCGCCACGCTGGGCAAGCGGATTGGCGATCGCAATAATGTGTTCACTATGATGACGCTGCTGCCCATCATCAATCTTGCAGAATGGTCACTGGTCAGTGACACTTCAATCCCTTAGTCGACTCTTACGCTTACGACACCCGCGGGAGGAGTTGGGGTGGTGACAAATGTATTCTTATTGCCGTCACCACACGGCAAAAATTCGTCAATAGGTCCGTAAGCTTAGGTAATGGGAGAGGCCTTTGTCGAGCAATGGAGTGATTGAGAGTTGAACGGCGTTGTTGCAGATGCGCAGTATGGGCCGCGGCGAGGTGCTGGTGTCGCTGTGCTGGCAGCCGGCGGCGGCGCGCCTCACCGTGGTGCTGCTCAAGGCGCGCAACCTGCCCAAGATGGACGTGACCGGCCTCGCCGACCCGTGAGCGCTAATACTGTATAATATATATATATCTTGTGTTCGTTTTTGCTGCTAGACTGTGAGGGAGGAGTATTCTGGTGACTGACTACTTATAATCAGTTGAAAGTAAAGAAGGTAAACAAATACGGCCGACTTTCCATTGCATTTGACGTCCATCCATGGCATACACGCATTCACAGATGTTAATACTAATAAATATCTATAATGATGTGAACTTCAAGTTTAAGGTTTTAAGCTGGTTATTAAACCAAGATTGTATACCGAAAATGCGTGATTATAAAATAATGCAAGTTTGCAGGTTTGTTTACATTTTCTTTTACTTTCAACTGACAAATGGTAAGACTATGGAAGGTAAAAAACAATGAGATAAAATTTAATAAATACAACTTACATTTTGAAGCAATCATGTATAAGTACTTATAAGACGTATCCTATCTTTTCAACAACACGAATTTTGTAACATTTTTACTAACAAAATTCAATAATTTTTAGGTACGTAAAAATGTACCTGCTGTACAACGGTCAGCGCATCGCCAAAAAGAAGACACACGTCAAGAAGCGAACCCTGAACCCCGTGTTCAACGAGTCCTTCGTATTCGAGGTGCCCGCCGCTCCTAATGCGGCCCTCGACCACGTGGCTTTAGAACTTCTGGTCTTGGACTGGGACCGCGTCACCAAGAATGAGGTAAACTTCTGAATAGCTAAAGACATAGGTTTACTATGCACATCGTCACAAATCGCCTTTTCTATGGTGGGTATTAAGAAGAATGCCTTTGGAAGTGTTAGTGGTGTGCAATGAATAGGATTGCGTCACCAAGAATGAGGTAAACTTAAGCTATGGATCTAAATAGGTTTACTGTGTAGTTTCTGTCTAGAAACGGAGCACATCGTCACAGATCGCTTTCTCTATGTGGGTATTAGAAACGTGGCTTTCGAACTGGTGGTGCTGTACTACAAATAAGATCGCGTTATTAAGAATGAGTTGACTGATCACTAACAGACACTCGTGAAGAAGCGAACCCTGAACCCCGTGTTCAACGAGTCCTTCGTATTCGAGGTGCCCGCCGCTCCTAATGCGGCCCTCGACCACGTGGCTTTAGAACTGCTGGTCTTGGACTGGGACCGCGTCACCAAGAATGAGGTAAACTTCTGAATAGCTCAAGCCATAGGTTTACTCTGAACATCGTCACAAATCGCCTTTCTATGGAACTGTTAGTGGTGTGCAACGAATAGGATCGCGTCATCAAGAATGAGGTAAACTTCTGAAAAGCTAAAGACATAGATTTACTCTGCACATCGTCACAAATCGCCTTTTGTATGGAACTGTTAGTGGTGTGCAACGAATAGGATCGCGTCATCAAGAATGAGGTAAACTTCTGAAAAGCTAAAGACATAGATTTACTCTGCACATCGTCACAAATCGCCTTTTCTATGGAACTGTTAGTGGTGTGCAACGAATAGGATCGCGTTACCAAGAATGAGGTAAACTTAAGCTAAAGATCTAAATAGGTTTATTGTATAGTCTCTGTCTAGAAACGGAGCACATCATCACAGATTGCCTTTTCCATGTGGGTATTAGAAACTTGGCTTAGGAACTGTTGGTGCTGTACTATGAATAGGATCGCGTCACCAAGAATGAGGTAAACTTCTGAATAGCTAAAGACATAGGTTTACTTTGAACATCGTCACAAATCGCCTTTTCTATGGTGGGTATTAAGAATAATCTTTGGAACTATTACTGGTGTGCAACGAATAGGATCGCGTCACCAAGAATGAGGTAAACTTAAGCTATGGATCTAAATAGGTTTACTGTGTAGTTTCTGTCTAGAAACGGAGCACATCGTCACAGATTGCTTTCTCTATGTGGGATGTGGGTATTAGAAACGTGGCTTTGGAACTGGTGGTGCTGTACTACAAATAGGATCGCGTTATTAAGAATGAGGTGACTGATCACTAACAGACACTCGTGAAGAAGCGAACCCTGAACCCCGTGTTCAACGAGTCCTTCGTATTCGAGGTGCCCGCCGCTCCTAATGCGGCCCTCGACCACGTGGCTTTAGAACTTCTGGTCTTGGACTGGGACCGCGTCACCAAGAATGAGGTAAACTTCTGAATAGCTAAAGACATAGGTTTACTCTGCACATCGTCACAAATCGCCTTTTCTATGGAACTGTTAGTGGTGTGCAACGAATAGGATCGCGTTACCAAGAATGAGGTAAACTTAAGCTAAAGATCTAAATAGGTTTATTGTGTAGTCTCTGTCTAGAAACGGAGCACATCATCACAGATTGCCTTTTCTATGTGGGTATTAGAAACGTGGCTTAGGAACTGTTGGTGCTGTACTATGAATAGGATCGCGTCACCAAGAATGAGGTAAACTTCTGAATAGCTAAAGACATAGGTTTACTTTGAACATCGTCACAAATCGCCTTTTCTATGGTGGGTAGTAAGAATAATCTTTGGAACTGTTAATGGTGTGCAACGAATAGGATCGCGTCACCAAGAATGAGGTAAACTTAAGCTATGGATCTAAATAGGTTTACTGTGTAGTTTCTGTCTAGAAACGGAGCACATCGTCACAGATTGCTTTCTCTATGTGGGTATTAGAAACGTGGCTTTGGAACTGGTGGTGCTGTACTACAAATAGGATCGCGTTATTAAGAATGAGGTGACTGATCACAAACAAACACTCGTCAAGAAGCGAACCCTGAACCCCGTGTTCAACGAGTCCTTCGTATTCGAGGTGCCCGCCGCTCCTAATGCGGCCCTCGACCACGTGGCTTTAGAACTGCTGGTCTTGGACTGGGACCGCGTCACCAAGAATGAGGTAAACTTCTGAATAGCTAAAGACATAGGTTTACTTTGAAGACAAACTGTGGAGTTTTTGTCTAGACGCGGAGCACATTGTCACAGAGCGCCTTCTCTATGTGGGGATTAGAAAAATGGGTTTGGAATGGGTTGTTAGTGGTGCGCAACTAATAGAATTGCGTCACCAAGATTGAGGTAAACTTAAGCTAAAGACCTAAATAGGTTTACTCTGAAGGCATCCTGTGTAATTTCTGTCTAGAAACGGAGCACATCGTCATAGATCGCTTTTTCTATGTGGGTATTAGAAATGTGGCTTTGGAACTGTTGGTGTTGTACTACAAATAGGATCGCGTCACCAAGAATGAGGTAAACTTCTGAATAGCTAAAGACATAGGTTTACTCTGCACATCGTCACAAATCGCCTTTCCTATGGTCGGTATTAAGAAGAATGCCTTTGGAACGGTTAGTGGTGTGCAATGAATAGGATCGCGTCACCAAGAATGAGGTAAACTTAAGCTGTCTAGAAACGGAGCACATCGTCATAGATCGCTTTCTCAATGTGGGTATTAGAAACGTGGCTTTGGAACTGGTGGTGCTGTACTACAAATAGGATCGCGTTACCAAGAATGAGGTGACTGATCACTAACAGACACTCGTGAAGAAGCGAACCCTGAACCTCGTGTTCAATGAGTCCTTCGTATTCGAGGTGCCCGCCGCTCCTAATGCGGCCCTCGACCACGTGGCTTTAGAACTTCTGGTCTTGGACTGGGACCGCGTCACCAAGAATGAGGTAAACTTCTGAATAGCTAAAGACATAGGTTTACTCTGCACATCGTCACAAATCGCCTTTTCTATGGTGGGTATTAAGAAGAATGCCTTTGGAACTGTTAGTGCAACGAAAAAAGGATCGCGTCAAGAATGAGGTAAACTTAAGCTAAAGATCTAAATAGGTTTACTGTGTAGTTTCTGTCTAGAAACGGAGCACATCGTCACAGATTGCCTTTTCTATGTGGGTATTAGAAACGTGGCTTTGGAACTGGTGGTGCTGTACTATGAATAGGATCGCGTTACCAAGAATGAGGTGACTGATCACAAACAGACACTCGTGAAGAAGCGAACCCTGAACCTCGTGTTCAACGAGTCCTTCGTGCCCGCCGCTCCTAATGCGGCCCTCGACCACGTAGCTTTAGAACTTCTGGTCTTGGACTGGGACCGCGTCACCAAGAATGAGGTAAACTTCTGAATAGCTAAAGACATAAGTTTACTTTTCTATGGTGGGAATACCTTTGGAACTGTTAGTGGTGTGCAACGAATAGGATTGCGTCACCAAGAATGAGGTAAACTTAAGCTAAAGACCTAAATAGGTTTACTCTGAGTCTGAAGGCGTCCTGTGTAATTTCTGTCTAGAAACGGAGCACATCGTCACAGATCGATTTCTCTATGTAAGTATTAGAAACGTGGCTTTGGAACTGGTGGGGCTGTACTACGAATAGGATCGCGTTACCAAGAATGAGGTGACTGATCACTAACAGACACTCGTGAAGAAGCGAACCCTGAACCCCGTGTTCAACGAGTCCTTCGTATTCGAGGTCCTCGACCACGTGGCTTTAGAACTGCTGGTCTTGGACTGGGACCGCGTCACCAAGAATGAGGTAAACTTCTGAATAGCTAAAGACATAGGTTTACTTTGAACATTGTTACAAATCGCCTTTTCTATGGTGGGTATTAAGAAGAATGCCTTTGGAACTGTTAGTGGTGTGCAATGAATAGGATCGCGTCACCAAGGATGACGTAAACTTAAGCTAAAGATCTAAATAGGTTTACCGTGTAGTTTCTGTCTGGAAACGGAGCACATCGTTCTATATCGCTTTTTCTATGTGGGCATTAGAAACGTGGCTTTGGAACTGATGGTGCTGTACTACGAATAGGATCGCGTCACCAAGAATGAGGTAAACTTAAGCTAAAGACCTAAATAGGTTTACTCTGAAGGCATCCTGTGTAATTTCTGTCTAGAAACGGAGCACATCGTCACAGATCGCTTTCTCTATGTGGGTATTAGAAATGTGGCTTTGGAACTGTTGGTGCTGTACTACAAATAGGATCGCGTTATTAAGAATGAGGTGACTGTTCACTAACATACACTCGTCAAGAAGCGAACCCTGAACCCCGTGTTCAACGAGTCCTTCGTATTCGAGGTGCCCGCCGCTCCTAACGCGGCCCTCGACCACGTGGCTTTAGAACTGCTGGTCTTGGACTGGGACCGCGTCACCAAGAATGAGGTAAACTTCTGAATAGCTCAAGCCATAGTTTTACTCTGCACATCGTCACAAATCGCCTTTTCTATGGTGGGTATTAAGAAGAATGTCTTTGGAACTGTTAGTGCAACGAATAGGATCGCGTCACCAAGAATGAGGTAAACTTAAGCTGAAGCTCTAAATAGGTTTACTGTGTAGTTTTTGTCTAGAAACGGAGCACATCATCACAGATTGCTTTTTCTATGTGGGTATTAGAAACACGGCTTTGGAACTGTTGGTGTTGTGCTACGAATAGGATCGCGTCACCATCAAGAATGATGTAAACTTAAGCTAAAGACCTAAATAGGTTTACTCTGAAGGCATCCTGTGTAATTTCTGTCTAGAAACGGAGCACATCGTTACAGATCGCTTTTTCTATGTGGGTATTAGAGACGTGGCTTTGGAACTGGTGGTGCTGTACTATGAATAGGATCGCGTCACCAAGAATGAGGTAAACTTCTGAATAGCTAAAGACATAGGTTTATTCTGCACATCGTCACAAATCGCCTTTTCTATGGTGGGTATTAAGAAGAATGCCTTTGAAACTGTTAGTGGTGTTAACTGGCATGAGGTAAACTTAAGCTAAAGACCTAAAAAGGTTTACTCTGAAGGCCTCATGTGTAATTTCTGTCTAGAAACGGAGCACATCGTCACAGATCGCTTTCTCTATGTGGGTATTAGAAATGTGGCTTTGGAACTGGTGGTGCTGTTAGGATCGCGTTACCAAGAATGAGGTGACTGATCACTAACAGACACTCGTCAAGAAGCGAACCCTGAACCCCGTGTTCAACGAGTCCTTCGTGTTCGAGGTGCCCGCCGCTCCTAATGCGGCCCTCGACCACGTGGCTTTAGAACTTCTGGTCTTGGACTGGGACCGCGTCACCAAGAATGAGGTAAACTTCTGAATAGCTAGACATAAGTTTACTTCTCTATGGTGGGAATACCTTTGGAACTGTTAGTGGTGTCCAACGAATAGGATTGCATCACCAAGAATGAGGTAAACTTCTGAATAGCTAAAGACATAGGTTTACTCTGCACATCTTCACAAATCGCCTTTTCTATGGTGGGTATTAAGAAGAATGCCTTTGGAACTGTTAGTGGTGTGCAACGAATAGGATCGCGTCACCAAGAATGAGTTAAACTTAAGCTAAAGATCTAAATAGGTTTACTGTGTAGTTTCTGTCTAGCTATATCGCTTTTTCTATGTGGGTATTAGAAACGTGGCTTTGGAACTGTTAGTGATGTGCAATGAATAGGATGCAGTTTATTATTATAGGATTAGGACTGTAGTTTATTTTGGAATTTGTTTACGATGTGGTATTTGCTCCCAACTCATCCCGCGGGTGTCGTAAAAGTAGACTAAGGGATCGAGGTGTCACTGACCATTTTGTGATAGAAGATTGATGATGGGCAGCAGCGTCATCATAGTGCTCACTGCGATCGCCAACCCGCTCGTCCAGCGTGGTGATTATGGGCATTTATATTTTAATGCGTCTATACGCAAAGTTAATAGGAGAGAGGTCTACGCTCATCATTGGATTAAGACAGGCTGATGATGTGTGTCATATTTTCTGCATGTACGTTATTTTTAGTGTGGTGTTAATATGGAATCGTATTTATTTATTTGGGGCATCAACAGCAGTACATGATAAATTTCTGCAGGTGATCGGTCGACTGGAGCTGGGCGCCAACGGAGCGGGCTCGGCGCGCCACCACTGGCGCGAGGTGCAGGCCGCGCCGCGCCGACAGATCGCCGACTGGCACAAGCTCAAGGAATAAGCTGCCCACTGCCCACGGCCCACTGGCCAACTTCAAGGAACTACAGATGTAGTGAGAAATGACTTGCCTTCGGAAACGTTCGTCAACGTCATGCTGTTTCAGTCTATCTCACTGAGACTGACAGTAATAGCTGTCGTGCTACTTCAGTCAGACTCGGTGACACTGCCTGAAACAGCATGTGTTTACGAACGTTTCCGAAGGCAAGTCATTTCTCACTACACCTGTACCACGATCTACTAAAGGTGCGGTTAAACTAAAAGAGCATTCGCTGTTCTAACCTCCCACTCTACGAAATTCGATCGGTACACAAAACGTGATTGGTTGATTTCGTAGAACGGGCGCTAGAACAGCGAATGCTCTTTTAGTTTAAACGCACCTTAATGCGATTCAGGTTAGGATCTATCTGAATCGCAATGTCGCACCTTCATTACCCGAAATAATTCAAAATTCCATATTTTTAGGAATTCGCGTTAAAAGTTTTACGAATCTTCTTACTTTAAACGGGTACTGTGCAAGAGTCTACTACTTCGTTTCCCGGTGGATTTTTTCAGCGATTGTTGAAATCATTCCATGATTATTTTGTATTATCTTAAAATATCAAGATCCTCAAATTTTGAATTATTTCAGTATTTGTTATTCTATAGAAAAACTGACAAGCTGAAGTTAAACTGAATCGCATTTAACAGATCATGGTAAGTCTCCAGGGTTCACGCCGTCGCCGTACCACTACATACTTCACGAGCCTCGCAACTGGTGGAATATTACGTCGAACCCCAAACTTCTAAATTATGTCATTCTTTTGTATAGCGTAACAACCGGGCGATGAGCGACTTAATAAGTTACAGAGACCGATATCGTCCCTCTCACATTTATTGTTTTCTGCCCCACCGCTAGCCTTAGGTTTGGACGCACCATATTCGAACGTCTGTTAATACTTTTAGACCAAAGTCGGGGTCATTGCGACAGTATGAAGTCACATCAAATACAAAATCTCAACTCTAAAAAGATATGTTACCTACTTAGACAATTTTTTTAGGGATAAAGATTCATGTTACTGTTATTAACAGTGTTTAACTACATATTTCAGATAGAATTAAGAATACGTGAAACACTTTAAGGCGTGTTCATAGCGGGTTGCACCAACCACTCGTGACTAACCGATCGATATTACATTATAGTTATAGCACATTACTATGGAACTTCCTATGCGATAAATTTAAGGATCGATTGCAAAAATTCGTACACTATTCACTTAGGACTTTAAACAAAATTTTACGTCACGTTTTTGTGTTACAAAGTTACCCATATAATTTGTTTAGTAACACAATGGAAACGATCGTGATTTTCTTTTAAAAAGTTTTGAATGGTTTAATACTCAAAGCCTTAAAGTACCTACTTATGTTTTTTTTTGCAACCCACCCTTATAACTCCCAGAAAATTTGATTAAACTCGCCCTTAAAGTTTCCATCAGCGAACGGAACGGACTCTTCGTTTGGACCCTCGACACCACCCTATCTTCACTGAACCAATTTAACGGTGACAAAACTGACAAACAAATGCAACATGCAACTTAACGGTCATTAACGGTGTTAAAACGAAACCACGTTACGAATACATTTAACCTAATTTTAAATTGTAGGTAATTTAATCCAAATTAACATATTTAACCGACGTCATATTCTATCAGTTGCGAAGTAAAATGAGAGTACGTACACAATCTAACTTCATATGCCATCTTATCAATCACCACTTAAATTATTCTTCCAAAATGATTTATTCGGAAAGTATGATGTCAATCATGACACAACAGCTCCATGGAAGACCTTAAAATTTATATAAGTTAGGAAGACAAGTAGGTATTGCAATACTTCCACCCACAATAGGTATGGTATGACTTTAGGTGTTGTTATGAATCGATGAAGTACTTAAACAATTTTGAATTTAGTTTTACTTCATTCTTATGAAACAAAAGACAATGATATCTACGTATTCGTATAGTAAAATGAAAAATACATTCCAATTATTGTTATTTATGTAATATTTCGTATGTAAATATTTCTTTGGTGTGCGACTAATGATTGAAATTATTTATGCAGCAGAACTACCTGATTTTATAACATACCGACATTTTAAATGGATGGCTTTAGACAATACATCTTTTACATTATTTTGTATCGACTGTCCAATTGTTTTATAATTTTAAGTTTACTTCACTTATTATTAATGCACGTTTATAAACGATGGTTTACCGCCATGGCAGAGCCAAAGTCCAGGAGATATGAAGTAGCTATAATTTTGTAATTATAAAGCGTAGTTAGTAAATCTTGTTTCCCGACCAAACCGATTTCGAATCCCTCTTAACGCACACAGTTTTGTATTCTCCTCTATTTTCAATTTCAGAACCTAACAAAATTTTATGTGTAGAAACTTGGGTATTTTTCAAAAACATCGTACATAATTACGGGCTTAATAAAAAAACACCATTATTTCCACTGTGTTACGAAAGTTAGTCACAGTAAATATGGGTACCTACTTCGTAATACAAAAGAGTGACGGTAATTTTCTTGTCATTAAAGCCCTTAATTATGTACAATTTATTAGCGATCGTACCACTTGAATGTAGAACATCTGGATCTCGTGTTTAATATAGATGTAGATGTATTGAATATTGTGAAGGAGCCAGTAGCCTCGGTCCTGCTTCGTCTTCGGCTCCACATATTCTGTATATAAACACTTGACGTAAACTTTGGAATTAAGAACATATGTGTCTTTAAGGAATTTGAAAAGTTTATTAGCAAAGCAAGGCAGATTGAAGATTGTCGTTTGTACATTTCTCGTCTATCAGTTACCGCTAAAAGTTTGTTGATTTTTTTAATTTGTTGTGATGACCATTGATGTATGACTTAGATAAATCACTACAGTTAAGGCTTTGTAATCAATACAGGTATATATAGAATAGTAGCGACTTCACTACTACACAACAGTCGACACATAGACAATTAAACCTGAAGACGTCTTCGTGTGCTGGCCTACTACCGCGAAAATAGAAATTCGTAAATTTCGAGGATTTTTCTCTGTCACTCAAACGAAGGCGTCATTAGAGTGAGAGAGACAAATCTTCGAAATCGACGAATTTCGTTTTTCGCGGTAGGGCCACTGTTTTTACATCGAAACAGCTGTCAAAAGTATTGCGGATTGAAGCGGGCGTTTAGCCTATTGTGATTGGTAGATTCAATAATGTCTTGACCAATCAATAGCGATGTCCGCTAACCGATTTGTAGGCTCCCTAAATGGCAGTATCGGTCGCCGGGTTATGTCATGTCTATAGGTTTATTGTCTATGTAGCAGATATGGTATGTAGGCAAACGCTCATGTTGTTATACCTACTCATAAAAGTCATAACACTCATAACAGTAACATTAATGTCGACTGTATCAATACATGTATTGAGTGGCAAATGACATTATGTCAAAGTATTTTATGTAGGGCACAAATATGTATAATATACATAATCATGGCTCTCTTCTATTCTACAGAGATTAATAGATGATCAGTCAAGTTGTCTATGCTTTTTTGTAATAGTACAATATTGCATATTCCACTTCGATGGCAAATAGCTAACGAGACAGTTTTTTTGATAAACCAGAATAGAGTAGAAAAAAACAGACAATATTAAATAGTTGTTAAAAGGGTTAATTTAAGTATTGTCAACATATTTTTCCCGAAATTTATTTGATTCCACTGTGTAACAAAAAATTTCATAATGCATTGCCAGTATTATTCGTCAACTTGCAAAGCATAGACAACAAATAATACGTGTACTTATAAATTATTTTGTGCATTAGTGTAACATGAATACTCACAACTATCAGTTAGTCGGAAGGAAATACTATGTATTGTATAGTATTAGGATAGGAAAATCAATCTATTTTATACTTACATTACGTAGTTCGTGGATGTAGAATAAATCTTTTACTTCTACAATAATTAAGTGTATATTTGTAAGCTCATTTAAATATCCACATTTATAAGAATAACACAATTTTAATTCCTATTTAATCATGAATGTAAAATCGTAGACGGTTTGTTGAGTGGAATATCGAAACGCAACTTCTCAAAATGTAAAATATTGCAGAATGACGACTGAAAAACACCTTCATAGATGTTTTATAATGCCTCATTAGGTACCTAGTATTTGTCGTAGGTATTTAACATTTAGTTAACCCACAATTAATGGTAGCTAAATAATATGTGGTCGGGAACTCGGAATGTAACACACAAATACCCAAATCTCTTAAACAAGAACGAAACAAAATAATATTTAACTCCATAAATGATAGATACATGATGACAAGGCCCCGATCAATATTTTTCCTTTTTCATGTTGTGACAATAAAATTGCACGATACCGCACCACAGCCAAAAATATTTCACTTATTCTTAAGCGCTTCATTTATTTTCAGCTGTCAGCAATTTATGCAAGAGTACAAATGGTAGGAAGATATACCACTCTGAGACAGAAACCTAAATTGCTATAAATATTAGTATGATGGGATGAAATTGAGCTTGATTGAATGTACCTGCCGAAAGCACTAGGTAATCAAACTTATGTGTATTACACGATTATCTTATGCCTATAACGAACTAGGTATCTTGTATGATATACACTCCATACTTCAACATTCCTTGGTGTAAATGTAAATAGTCATGCTTTAGTGTTAAACCGTTTCATTCAATTCTTAATTGTAAGTACACACTTAAGAAACTAAAGGTAACGAAGTCATATATCATACATTTGTTGTAATGTATATTTTGCTTATGACAAATCGGTTTTAAACAAAAATGTTGACGGATAAAAAACAGTGATAACATAATTTTATTAAGGCCCTTCATTTATCAACATTTCAATAGAGTCCACTGTGTGACGAAAATTTCTCTATCGTGTTTTCGTTACACAGTGGACCCAATGAAATTGCAGATAGGTAATTATATTTTAAGGTCTTAATTAGTACACGTTTTTGATCTGTCATACCCAATAACGTCACGTCATTCCGATTAAATTCGAATCGATCTTAATTGTTTTATGATGTTTAAATTACGGGGTTTACTACCACGTGAGTTGCAACGATTGTTTTATTTTTAATAAATGTTCGAGTGTGTAGCGGAGCTCTTCAAAAGAGCAAATCGTATTTGTAATAGTTGATAAGATTGAAAAGTGTTTGGACTTGGAAGCACTAATTGAATTGGAAAAAAAATTGTCTGGGGTAAGAAAGTACCACAAGCCACAACACAGAGTGTCATCGCTATCATATACATGGGGGCGAACTAGGTGGCCATAAAAATGGAACGTGATCCTATTGATAAAGCATTACGGTTCATGTTCCGATATTTATGAGCATCTGGTATTGTAGCTATGTATATTTCTAACGGCAACTATACATAATATAGTTTGTTTTGAACATCAGCGAATATTATTACTGTATCATCATGTCGTTCAGCGATGTAAAACCGACGACCGTGATCGACAATTTTATATGCTAATTTATTATTTTTGGACACAATTTGTCAGTAACGTCCAAGTCCAAGCATTTCGCTCGAGTATGTGTCCCGCGTTCGCCGCACTTATGTATTAGTGTTGATGTCACCCCACTGATACCTACCATGTTTGTATACTAAGAAATTTTAGTGAATAAATTATTGACTGGTGCTTTCACAATAATTGTTCGTTTTATTACCACCTACCTATTATACGGGTCAAAAAAAATACAGTTATACAGGGTGTTTTTTATATCATTAGCCATATTGCAATATGTGTTGGGTAAAGGCGTAAAAAATATTTGGTAAAACAAAAATAATCCATTTTTCATTATCCTTTTTGTTATAGTTTTTTTTTTTTAATCCCATTATCTACCGAATGTTTGGTCACTATGATCACTTGCCTACTTTGCGTACTGCCCCACCATCTCATAACTGCCAAATCAGATTGGAAAGGGTGTTTGAGTTTGCAACTTTAATTAACCCGCATAAGGTAATTAATTCAATGCGTTATAACGTTCGTAACAAGTTTCCTACGCGTGGTGGGAAATGGAGGTGGAGCTTAACTTGCAGGTAAATCCCGGCCACGAGATAGCATTATCAGTCTATCGCATGCAGTACTAATAATGAGGGTATTTTGAGTTGCGCGCCGATCTGAGGGTAGTATTTGACTCGAGCGCGTACAAATGGCACATGGCATATTGCGATCAGCCGAGCCAGCATAATTTGACCTCAAGAACGAAGTAACTTAAATGTTCCGTCATACAAACGCGTACTGGTTTACCTCAGATATCGATTCTAATGCACTCTCTAAGCAAATTGAATTGTTGATAACGACGAGCAGGTACAGGTAGGTATGCGCTTGGGCAGTTTTAATCAAATAACAATCGTGTGTGCATGTAGTTAGGACATTTTATTCATTATTTAGTGCCGATGGTGGGCTGAGTGACGTCGGCTGATCGGTGCTTGTGATGAACTCCTGATTGGCTAAGACTTGACTACTCAAACCTGCTACCCTTTTGTCTGCCATCGAATCGCACGGATTGAAACAAACTTGCCTAGTGACCACAAATTATGTTTTTGCCGGATAAAAAACGGGAAAAAAAATTGGTTGCCTGTAAAGTCGGTATACGGGCGAAAGTTTTACGTGACAACGACTTTCACTTTTTATGTCTGTCTCTCTCGCTCTTAGGCGGGCTAACCATGCCCGAGTGGAAGGGACGCGTGCCTCTCACTCGCTCTCATTGTGAGCGCATAACGTGAGCGGAGCGTAACGCAGTTTCTTGAAGTGTCACCCGGCAAACCAATTTATAAGACGTTGTCACGTTAAAAACAAAAAAAAAGTGTCACTTTTTTTTCAAAAATGTTGTGTACTGGTGATCGCGAATGACATATCCAAATTTGGCTAACGACATAACAAACACCCTGTATAAGACCTTAATCAAAACAAATTAGTCGCACTCTGCACATATCGCGTCGCGACCAATATCTATCTTTGTAATTATAAAGAAATAAAAATAGTGTTTACAGTCCGCTACAGTTTTATTCAGCAGTCTATTAGAACTCCTCCAGATACCTATCGATCGAGGCGCAAGACGACCATGCCCGAGTGGAAGGGACGCGTGCCTCTCACTCGCTCTCATTGTGAGCGCATAACGTGAGCGGAGCGTAACGCAGTTTCTTGAAGTGTCACCCGGCAAACCAATTTATAAGACGTTGTCACGTTAAAAACAAAAAAAAAGTGTCACTTTTTTTTCAAAAATGTTGTGTACTGGTGATCGCGAATGACATATCCAAATTTGGCTAACGACATAACAAAC
This sequence comes from Thaumatotibia leucotreta, assembly GCA_025490895.1. Classification (NCBI taxonomy): domain Eukaryota; kingdom Metazoa; phylum Arthropoda; class Insecta; order Lepidoptera; family Tortricidae; genus Thaumatotibia; species Thaumatotibia leucotreta. The sequence goes on along the minus strand of JALPQI010001813.1, from coordinate 63,247 downwards.
ACCCTGTATAAGACCTTAATCAAAACAAATTAGTCGCACTCTGCACATATCGCGTCGCGACCAATATCTATCTTTGTAATTATAAAGAAATAAAAATAGTGTTTACAGTCCGCTACAGTTTTATTCAGCAGTCTATTAGAACTCCTCCAGATACCTATCGATATATAACTATCACTTCAATTGTGTTACGAAAGTTAGTCATATTAATTATAGTGTGTACTTTGCTCAACAACCTTTTGCAGTAGAAAAAGGCGTATTTAAAATATGCTGGCGCGCATTGTTGATCGCTCATAAAAAAAATTGTCGCGTTTTTCACTGCCCAAAGTAATTAAGTAATAAATTTTCGCTACAAAGCGGAAAAATCACGGGATCGGCTACGAGCGTAGCGCGTAGCACTCGTCCGCAATGAAAGTGATAAAGGTCTTTAACTATACACAATTTGTTTTTCAATCGCACACAAATCTACATCCATAAAACTGGTAATGGATAATAGGTATAAGTCTCAGAGGTTAGATATTTAACTACTTATAACTTAGTATTTTACCAATATGAAAATAACAAAAAAATAAACGGCTAAGCTCACGTATTTTTAGTCCTTCGTGCGACATGTTTTGTGGTTAATAATGATAGTTATTACGCGAGTTTAACCGATAAATTACTTTGTATTTTAATATTGATCTCACGATAATGAAAATGCAATATTTTTATCAATTTTAAAGATTAAAGGCGGGAATAGTAAAACAAAAAATATCTCTTATCAATTGTATATTTGATATCAAATCTTAGTACATATAACACAGCTTAACAAATTGAAATATACAATAAGTTGAGACCACACACACAGTGACGTGGTTCAAAACTGTTTTGGTTTCATCAAATTAAATTACAAAAGTATCCGAATTCGTGGCAAAATGTAGAACTAAATGGGTGAATCAACTATTTTTTGTTGAATGTCATTCCCGTCACCGAGAGGACAAGAATTGCATAGTTTACTAAAATAAACCATCCTGCACGATCTTATAACATGATTAGCCACCCTGGAAAGTGTCACTGTCAGAAAAATCAAAGTTTTGTTAATTTTAATGCTAATCAACTGTGATTTTCAGAGTGACTCAGGAAAACGACCCAAATAATCTCAACCTTACCCTTAATTCGACAACGTCCAAAATACTGGACATGGTTTTGGCCCACTTTTTTTTTTTACCATAATGATTAAGACAATTGAGTGCCAAGAAGGGTGGAACACACGACCGTCCCCTATTTCTGTCGTATTAAGGGTTTGTGGTGCACTATAAAACTTTATAAAACACATTCACTGAAGTTGTCACTACTAGGGGTCGGAACTATGGGTACAAAACTTTAACAAAACTTGTCAAGTGAAATGAAAGAGCACATTCATGATTCCGTGATAGGGAATAAAAAACAGATTTTTCAATAATATTCGTATTTTTCTTGGCTGAAAGGTTCCTATATGTCAATTTTGAAGTTTTGTTAAAGTTTAGCACCCATAGTTCCGACCCCTAGTAGTGACAACTTCAGTGAATGTGTTTTATAAAGTATTATACATAGGTCTCATATCTTACGCCAGCTGATTTATAATTCAGTGACTACAATTTTTATTTAATTTTAGATGCCTAATAATGTCTTAAATCCACAATTATTTCCAGTTAATTCCAATAATTCGACAATAATCAAAATAGTCTTGTTAAAATATCACTATAACATGTTTTAGCCTTGATCACTGGAGATGTCACTATATAAAATATCAATTTGAATGTAGTATTTGCACAATTATTCTTTATCGCATTTTCGTTTAAGCTCAGTGTCATCTACGTGTCTTCTAGAAGGTACAAAAAGGTGAGATTTGCTACTAGTGATAACACAAAGATCAACCTCTCATCTCTCAGTTTGTTCACGACAGTAATTAGGGCCTATTTTTTCACCTCACAAGCTCGGAAAGGGTTCCTTTATCCTTCGAAATGATGCGTGCAAAATTCTACTTCATCCGCTAGCGTGGAAAGTGTTTTTGACGTTAGATAATGGGATGGACTATGAAATGATGATTTTTAACGATAAAATATTTCCATGCCATTTGTATAAAATTTATAAAGTTTTTTTTTCTTGCGTTAGTGAGGTGAAAAAAATGTGTTTCGCTCGTCTACAAATTTGTCTTCTGTCTCGTGCCTTGAAATCCTCGCTACGCTCAAGATTCTATTAAACCTAACTTAGAATCCTTCGCTTGCACGCCTTTCAGTACTAGCACGCGCTTCAAACAACGACTTTGCAGCCTTGCATAACAAATGAACATTAATTTTCAGTGGTTGCTACAAAACCGTGACTGATGTGATGAAGCTATGGAACCAAATCGTGTAACAAAGCGTTTCGTGTAAAACATACAAGATAATAAGCGTTAAAATTACATTTATCTTATAAAGTATACCAGAGAGGACATTGAATTACAAATACTCTAATCAATGAGAAATCCTAATGCAATGATCGACTTTACATACGCCCTGCAGGATTGGATTAAAAAATCTCATTGATCTGACTAAGATAGGACACAGAGTAACAAAAGTAAAGTAAATATTACTACACATTTATATTGTCAATTTAATACAATCCCTAGTTGGACGTCTTTGATTTCATCTAGCTATGACAGCTATAGATATTTATTGAGAGCATGGAATTGCAAACGTAGTCGTATCATGTGTAACCTCAGGTGCATTTCATTTTTAATTTTGTAGATTCGCGTACTGTCATTTCACTAGTAATATAAAACAAATAAATTGAACATTACATTTTCGAATATATAATTTCATGTGGCATACCTAATAACCATAAATTGAATTAAACTGTTAAACTCTCCGAAACATGTCGCGCGTATTGATTAAATACACGTGAGTTTAACCGATTAATTATATTTTTAATCACATTATTGTGTTACTAAATTACCATACAGTTTGCATGAGTAACTTTCGTAACGCAGTGGATGGAGGAATGAACGCGATTTTTGCTTTTCATTAACCCTTTGAGCCCCAGCGTCATAATATGATGACGGAAGTATATAAGCACTTCAAATGCCTGGGATTCGATGGATTAAGCCCTTAAGCCTAAGTGTACATTTTTTTGCAACCCACCCGTAAGGTCAACCTTAATAGTGATCATTTTAGAAGAGCAGTACAATTCCATGCATTCAATATTTCATCTATAAGTACCTGTAGCATGTTACTGTGCAGGCGAAAGGTATTTACAGAATACAATGTGATGATTGTGCTTATGGTTGCCATCTCGAAAGTAAAACCAGGACAAAGACTCAAAAACCCGGACATTCCGCATAAATTCCGCATTTTTTTCGGAATTTACTTTGAATACAACAATTCGATTAGGTGCTTCCTATGAAAACACTCCATAAAGCCCCCAACTAGAACAAACCCGGGGAAACCCGACGATATAGCAGTTGTGCTTGGAATAAAAAAACAGCCATAAATTATAGTGGCAATCAAAGAGACTTATAAAAAAGAGAAAGATTTAAATAATATAAAAATATTAGTAATGGCATTAATTTTTCGTAATAATTTACTGGCATAGTGATTGCCAGTGCCTCAAAACTACCGTGGCAAGATTCGCGCAATACAGCTTAAATAACCACTTATATAGATATTCACTCCCGTGAAACGTTTTTCAATAAACAAAAAACCAACCATAATCGATTAGTTGATTACTTAGACTTGTTAAAAGATTAGAATATCTAATACCAAGCAACAAAACGAGGATGTAGTGCGAAGATATAAATTGGACGTTTTAATTTTCGACGCCTGTACAGTAATTGACTCGACCGGCTACAGTGTAACATAGCGAGTGCTTACGTGCTCTAAGTTAATAATAAAACATACTTGTATACCGTAATGTTACCAAAAGCATAAGGTCAATGCGGGTAAGACCGTCTATCAGGAAAGTCCGTCTACCAACTGATGTCCACCCCTAACTCAACAATATAAGACGCATATCGTCGGGTATAGTGCAATACCGCATATCTAACACATGTCAATAAGATTCTTATTTCAAACATGCTTCTATGGAATCTATTCTTTATTCTTTATCTGCATGTGTTAGTTACGCGGTAGGTATTGCACTATCCCCGACGATATGACGGACTTTCCTTGCTAATAAAATATGCCAAAATTATCAACACTGATCTTAAAATAGAAGATAGGGTAACATCGAACTGAGATTATCTAGAGATTAGTAATGACAAAACATTTTTAAGCTCTTAATAAAAATGCCTTTTTAGTGCATATTCAGTGACGTTACAGTATACAAAAATGTAACAATATAATCCCATAAAAATATGCAATCGAAATAAAAACTTCGATTATAAAAAGTTAAAATAATTATTGCTAATACACAAATCAGATATGACTGTTAGATCAGATATGTCGACTGCCTGGCGATATAGTTTTGGTCCGAATACGTTTGATATAGAGAGTACATTGTATACACAAAGCTATGGAATTTATATATACATTAAATCAGTTCACGCTACTATAGACGTATCGAAATATATTATTATTTTGGACAATATGTTTGTATTTGCATTACAATTATGTATTAATAAATATAATGTTAAACTAAATTATCACTAAATTTATTTTCAGATAACTTAGACGATTTCGTAAGATCAGTTCAGTTTACTCTTGTCATGTTTAGACTACCTGGTAACTGGCCTTAATCTAACATAAATCCGTTAAAACATACGATACGCCGATAAACATTAAAATCACATTTAGGTACAGCTATTAAATGCATTCTAACCTTAATTAACATCAAATCATCCTCATCATAACAAACTGACATCACAACATATAACTAATAAATTATACAGCATTCAAAACAATTATACCTACTATTAATGTCATTTTATAAACTTATATTACGTCATGTTAGTGGAATACTGGCAAACGATACGGCAAGCCTAGAGTAAATAAAATAATAGTATTTTCTTGTCATTACGTGATTCATAATTAAACGAATAACCTCGTAACGGATAGAGTACATTAACTGTGTATAATTAATTCATCAATGGAATTAAATGCATGTACATACTGTAACAAGAAAGAATTAGTAATTCATTTGCCACAGTATGGCAAATTGTCGTAACACAGTGGATACTCAATCGTTACACAATTATTAAATTGGAAATAAACACAAGTGTTAAAATTTTCAGAACATTTGTGTGTATAATTGCCTCGTCAAGTTGTCATAGGCAAGTAGAGGTCTTCGTTCTGACATTGTAAAAGAAGAAATGATAGCTTTACATTTTTAAGAACATTGGCAAGTTTAGGTAAGTATAAACATAATCCCATCTAGATTTGAAGAAATTGAAAAGTAAACAATAAGTCTATAATAAGACAAAATACAGAATCGAAAGAGATGACATAGATATAGGTAAACAGAAAAATAACGAAATCAAGATTATGAATGAGTGTAGAACAGTACAGGAATATATTTTGATGAGTATTCACGTTTTTGTATCTAAATGCAAACTCACAATTTCATCACATTTCGATGTTGACAAGTATCAAATGGCAAAAATTAACATTAGTAGTTTCATAAAATTTATATTAACTCATTATATTCTGCTCAAAATTTTAGCTTATTCAATAATTTAGTAAAAAACCAATATAAAATAGGAAACATGTAAAAAATAACATACAATTAGTGAGATTAGGCTCAAGCAAGATCTATTATTACTAGGCATGTCATGTGGACGATGTGAAGTAAGCTGCTAAAAATTCCACCTCTATGCTTCCTTACGTCGCCAATGGTGGTTCACAATTGCGGCACCGAGCTGGACCTCAAGAACCGGCTTTCGAGCCCGCACAAAGCAACTATCTATTAAATTACCCGAAACTCAGCTCACTTCACACGGCAATACCCTTACACTACAGTGCAAAAAATACTTAACGTACCAAGTCTTATAAAAAACCAAATCCCCATTTGTGGGGATAACGTGATCCCAAAATTCCGAATCGCTCCGTCAAGATTCGGCCGGGTGACGCACGAAGATCTAGAGAGTTCTGGACACAGACCTGAGGGACGGCTGGATTATAGAAGGCCTCTGTCGAGTTCCTTGCGGAGCATGCGTGCTAGCTTGAGGACGTCCTCGTCGACTTGTCCGGCGAACAGGGAGTCCAGTAGGTCGGCGCGGGAGACCAGAGCGAACACGCCGGCGAGTCGTGACACGGATTTGTCGGAGAGGTGGCGTTCGACTACTGATCTGGAAGGTAGGAATGCTTTGGTCAGGGACTGCCGGTCACTTGAACCCAGGAAACAAGCTAGTAAAGGATAAAATCGTGCCCATCTCTAAGAGGAGAAACTTCCAAGTTCTTAGAGATTCCTTAAAAACGTAGATATTGTAGAAACAAATTTAAGTAAATGGAACTTACTTTAGTGACTGGTGCGACTCGCGAAGAGCATCTTGAAGGAACTCGCGGTCGTATGAGAATTCCACTTCGCAGAACGATACCACAGCCATCAACACGGTCTGTAATAAAACATACAAATGTCTAAGTAAAAAATATCCAAAGCTTTGTTCCTTCCTATTTGTAACTATTGGTATTGCTCTATTTTTGATCAAGTACGATTGTTGTAAGCACTTAGTACGATTGTTAGTTTATCATGATTATTTCAGCCTTTGATAGTATACGTCTCCCTTCAAGAATATCACTTTTGTCTCAGTCAGAACCCCGTAATCTCATATCAGCTATCCGCTTTTCAATGCCATGCGCTACTTTCATCCATTACATGATCGATCATGAACTTGAATCAGATTATATGTTTCACCGTCCTATGTATCTGCCTCGAGTTTCTCCACGCGAGATCATCCCAGACTTCCGCACCAAAGTCAAGTTGTTACTTATGTGGAAATTCGTGTGGTCTTCGGACAACACCGACTGCGTATGCCGCCGCTGCACGCCGTCACGTGCTTCATCATCAGCACGCTCCGTGTCGTCAGCAACCACTGGAAGTACTCATGTTGAACTAGTCGCGAAAAGCGTTCAGCGAACTAACCAGTAAACTAGGTCCTCCTTTGCATAGCCTTCCTCTTCGGTAGCCCTCTCTTCTCCTCTTTTATCCTTTTTCTAGTAGACCACCTGGTCTACCGCCTACTCACGTGGAACTTGGCGCGGCAGGCGCGTGTCTCCGGAGCACGTTAGTTTCACCGCCTTGGTCACGTGCCACCATCAGCACGCTCTGTCTCGTCAGCAACCACTAGAAGTACTCACGTGGAACTAGTCGCGGAAAGCGTTCAGCGAACTAGCTAGTAAACTAGGTCCTCTTTTGCATAAGACTCCTACGCTGCGACCATATATAACATGGACGTCTAACACCAGCTCAAAAATGCCCCCAAAATAAATTGTTCAATTGTGCCAAGATGGGCAGGACATGGCGCTTTTCTTAACACCGCGCATATTTCGGCGCAACATCTTTGACAAATGGTTATAGAATATAGCCAATCAAAAGTTTGATGCACCAATCACAACTATTTTTAAATGGCGGTTTAAGTTTTTATAGGTTGACATTGAAATTTATTGCCGTGATGCATTAAAGAAGGGGTGACATTTGTCAACTAAAATTCAGGACCGTTTTTGAAAGGCAATTTATTATGGCGTGCGGCTTCCATGTTTTATTTGTTCGTAGCTCCTACGTCTTCGATATTCCTCTTTTCTTCTGTTATCCCTTTTCCAGTAGACCAGGTACTCACGTGGAACTTGGCGCGGAAGGCGTCCAGCGCGCGGTCGTCTGCTGACAGGAGCTGCGCATGTCTCCGGAGCACGCCAGCTTCACCGCCTTGGTCACGTGCCACCATCAGCACACTCTGTCTCGTCAGCAACCACTAGAAGTACTCACGTGGAACTATTCGCGGAAAGCGTTCAGCGAACTAGCTAGTAAACTACGTCCTGCTTTGCATAAGACTCCTACGCTGCGACCATATATAACATGGACGTCTAACACCAGCTCAAAAATGCCCCCAAAATCAATTGTTCAATTGTGCCAAGATGGGCAGGACATAGCGCTTTTCTTAACACCGCGCATATTTCGGCGCAACATCTTTGACAAATGGTTATAGAATATAGCCAATCAAAAGTTTGATGGACCAATCACAACTATTTTTAAATGGCGGTTTAAGTTTTTATAGGTTGACATTGAAATTCATTGCCGTGATGCATTAAAGAAGGGGTGACATTTGTCAACTAAAATTCAGGACCGTTTTTGAAAGGCAATTTATTATGGCGTGCGGCTTCCATGTTTTATTTGTTCGTAGCTCCTACGTCTTCGATATTTCTCTTTTCTTCTGTTATCCCTTTTCCAGTAGACCAGGTACTCACGTGGAACTTGGCGCGGAAGGCGTCCAGCGCGCGGTCATCTGCTGACAGGAGCTGCGCGTGTCTCCGGAGCACGCCAGCTTCACCGCCTTGGTCACGTGCCACCATCAGCACGCTCTGTCTCGTCAGCAACCACTAGAAGTACTCACGTGGAACTAGTCGCGGATAGCGTTCAGCGAACTAGCTAGTAATCTAGGTCCTCCTTTGCATAAGACTCCTACGTCTTCGATATTCCTCTTTTCTTCTGTTATCCCTTTTCCCGTAGACCAGGTACTCACGTGGAACTTGGCGCGGAAGGCGTCCAGCGCGCGGTCGTCTGCTGACAGGAGCTGCGCGTGTCTCCGGAGCACGTCAGCTTCACCGCCTTGGTCACGAGCTCCATCATCAGCACGCTCTATCTCGTCAGCAACCACTAGAAGTACTCACGTGGAACTAGTCGCGGAAAGCGTTCAGCGAACTAGCTAATAAACTAAGTCCTCCTTTACATAGGATTCCTCTTCGATAGCTCTCTCTTTTTCGCTGTTATCCCTTTTCCAGTAGACCAGGTACTCAACTCACGTGGAACTTGGCGCGGAAGGCGTCCAGCGCGCGGTCGTCTCGTCAGCAACCACTAGAAGTACTCACGTGGAACTAGTCGCGGAAAGCGTTCAGCGGACTAGCTAGTAAACTAGGTCCTCCTTTGCATAGGACTCCTTCGTCCGCCCTTTTCTTCTGTTATCCCTTTTGCAGTAGACCAGGTACTCACGTGGAACTTGGCGCGGAAGGCGTCCAGAGCGCGGTCGTCTGCTGACAGGAGCAGCGTGTGTCTCCGGAGCACGTCAGCTTCACCGCCTTGGTCACGCGCTCTACCATCAAACACGCTCTGTCTCGTCAGCAACCACTAGAAGTACGCACGTGGAACTAGTCGCGGAAAGCGTTCAGAGAACTAGCTAGTAAACTAGGTCCTCCCTTGCATAAGACTCCTACGTCTTCGATATTCCTCTTTTCTTCTGTTATCCTTTTTCCATTAGACCAGGTACTCACATGGAACTTGGCGCGGAAGGCGTCCAGCGCGCGGTCGTCTGCTGACAGGAGCTGCGCGTGTCTCCGGAGCACTCCCAGCTTCACCGCCGCTTTGATCACGTGCTTCACCATCTTTTCCGCTTCGCGTTTCTCCACGCGCGACCGGAGCACGCAGAGGAACTGGAAGTACATTAGTTTGGTTTAATTTATCGTTATTTTCGTAGATTATAACAAAATCAGGGCGAGTTGCACCAAGCATAGTCGACAGACTGATAATCGACACAAAGTTCCTCATAGATAAATTTTTAGCGATCAGTGTTAGCTGATAGACAATTTGACCCAACTTAGTCTCCATTTAAGGCGTTCATATCAATGAGGGTTTTCTATAATTTTTCTGCCACCAGGGCGGCGCTTCGTACGCACCTGGTCTCGACAGCTGTCAGATTCATACTATTCATAGGCACCTGGGCCTAAAATATTGAAATTCTATTTTATTTGGAAGAGAATTGATTTTGTAATGGATTACGACTAATACATGGTCGTCGAACTGAAGATTGAACTCTAAAACAGGCGCTCAAAGTCACTGGTATTCAAAATAATTACTCTAACTTTGTTAATTTCATGAGAATTGACTTGGAACTATTTTATTTATTTATTTTAGGTAACAATATGACTAAAGTAATGGTTTTCAGAATAAATAAACCTATAAATATGTTGAAAATTAAATGCGCGTATTTATTTTGACAGTTCGTTATACGGTCGGCTCAGTGCTGCCATCTCACCTCTCCATAGCGGCAGAAAAAGTATCAAAAACCCTCATTCATATATAATATGTTCGTGTATATTGGAATACAATAAGAGCCGGTTGCACTAACTATACTCGACAGACTGATAATCGACACTAGTCAGATGATTACTATGATACTTCCTATAGGTACATTAAATTTTAGCAAACGATTTGACGCTAGCAGAAGATTTGATGTAACCCACTAAGGTGTCATCATTTAATGCGTCGCGCGTCGTTTGTACGAGCGTAAATACATTATGTGATACGAATGTCTGTCTTGTGGAAAGCAAAAATATTCCCCGCATGTTGCAATTCTAAGTATGCCTACATAGTTGCCCATGCGTTGTAAACATCACGACATACAGACAGTACAACCAAGCATCAATTTAGTCACCTTTTATGGACAATGAGGTCTAAGCACTTTTCTTGATTAGGGCATTGCGTGTAGCCTTAATCAGAACATTATTAAACAATATTAAAACACTATGCGTTGTACTTGCATACATATTACATACGGCTATTAGAGGCAAACTTTTAAATTTCAGAAACACCAGGCGTACAACTTAATATCTGGAACAGCCCTCACTTCAAACTCGACTGGTCGAGTATATCTTGTCAGCAGTTTGCTTTTCCTAGCAGTTTTCTTGATTAGGGCATTTTTACGTGTAGCCTTAATCAGAACATTATGAAACTTTTTTAGTAGTTTTAACATACATAGGTACCTTATATGCGTTGCACTTGCATACATACATTGCTTTTCAACCACTTCCTTACATACCACTTTTACCAAACAGTGTAAAGCAGGGTCACATACGATTTTTATTTGGGCATAGCTTAAATAAAATATACCCAAGATATTCGACACTGCCCACTGAAACGGTGAGGCTGAGAGGTTTCGAATCCGCGAAACGTAGGTGTTAGGTACACATATTTTAAAAACAAACGGGTCTTAATCGCGTAAACTTACGTTTAATTATATCCTGACGTTTCGGGCATGACGTTACACCCGTGGTCGCAGGCAGACTGGCGAGAGAATGTATCAACACCTTCCCGCCCGAACTACCCGCACTTGATCTTGATTATTCACTTCTAGGCTAGGGTTGTCACTAGGTCTACACACAACACTCACAACATTTAAATACAAATGATAGGTGTTACAAATGATACTTCGCTTGGAGTCTCACCTGGTCGAGCAGCTTGGCAGCATGTTCGTCTAGCACAAGTGCGCGTGCGCTGGCCGAACCGCCGACGCGCGAGAGGAACTTCTTCTGCGCGCGCAGCGAGATGTCGCGGGCGCACCACGCGCCGCCCTCCATTGCTGGAACAAACAGAATATATATTATAAATATTAGATGTCCTAAGAAAAATCCCAAACTCAAAAATTACGTATCGAGTAAAACCTAACGTATCCTTTACTTTGCAAATCATGGTACGGCTACTGGGGAAAAAACGGCCTCTAGTAGAAACACCGCAAGATTTGCAGTTTATAAATGTGTCTTTACCAGTTTGGTAATGTTTTAAAAATGTTACACGAAGAAACAAGCCAGGAGGTTTTATTAACCAAAAAGAGTGACCTTTAAATAAAGCCAGTCTTCAAGACTTTAATCCCCGGCAGATAAAAAGTCAATCCTAAATTCCAAGCACATTTACAATTCTATGTAATTCCTTTAACCACCTACGTAATTTAACCGGTTTGAGTTATGACAAAAACTATTATTCCTTCTAGGCGAAAGGACGTCAGTACTGCAAAGATACCTTTTGTTCATCATGTGTAAAATCTACGTAGGTATTATGAAGGAAGAACAACTACGGAATACGGAACCGTAATTTGAGCGTGACCCGACTTACTCTATTTTTTCATATTCTTTGGGATTTATGCAGATGAATTATTGCAACGCATGTGGAAAGGCCGCCGTGTGGTGACGGCAGTAAGAATACATTTGTCAACACCCCAACTCCTCCTTCGGGTGTCGTAAGAGTCGACTAAGGGATTGAAGTGTCACTGACCATTATTTGACAAAATATTGATGATGAGCAGCGTCATCATAGTGGACACATTACTGCGCTCGCCAATCCGCTTGCCCAGCGTGGCGATTATGGGCATTTACCTCCTAATGCGTCTATACGCATAGTTATAGTTCGGGAAATATTATTTGACCGACTCTTATCTTACTTACGACCTTTTTTTTTGCATCATTAACAATAGAAAAGCGCTAGACTGTTGATTATCTAGTAAGTGTTAACGCAAAACAAAAGGTCGTAAGTAAGATAACAGTCGGTCAAATAATATTTCCCGAACTATAATAGGAGCGATGATGATGATGTGGAAAGGTCCATGTGCTCGACGTTTGAAGTCCTTGGAATCCCAGTCTCGTCCGCAATTAAAATCTTTACATTATAATGTATTCACAGAAATTGATAAATAAGAAAGGTCAAAAGATTAAAACACCCACAGCCTGAAAAGGGCGCGCCAGCCCAACCGAATTTAGATAATTGAAAGACCACAAGGTAAAGACAGCAGTAAATGTCATTGAACTGTTAAAACGAAACTGTCCGCCCATGCGTTGGTAAAAAAATCTTTGAATCAAATGTAGACAAATTGTTATGCTGGGCTTCTCTATTTTCTGTAGGTGGCAAATAATGATGGGACTTTACTGGTCATCCAGAGTCATTTACATATAATATGTATTCGTCACAAAATTATGTTTCTTTATTTACATAGTTAATTATTTATATAATGTTTAATGCATTTTAACACTTAGATTAAGTCGACTAAAGTAAAGTTGCTGCCGATCGAAATGGCGAACAATACAAACAATTTGTATACCTAAAACATGATTAGTTAAGGTGCATTCAGACCAAACGAGCATTCACTATTCTATCCCCCACTCTACGAAATTCGTTCGTTACACATAACGTGTTCGTCGAAATTCGTTGATTTCGTAAAATTCGGTTGTTACACAAAACGTGATTCGTCGAAATTCGTTGATTTCGTAGAGTGGGGGATAGAATAGTAAATGCTCGTTTGGTCTGAATGCACCTTTACAGGTATGCGATTAAGTCTCGTTTCGTTGAAAATAATGTATGATACAATGAAAATCGTTAAGTTTAAATCAGTATGATGTACAATTTACAATAAAAAGTGAGAACATGGATATTTCTTCGAATGGTTTCTTTATATTGTTCTCAATTTCTATTGGCGGCGTCTTTAGTGCGAATATCTATTTGTTCATTCCAATACCTAATGATACCTTCAAGCCATTCTTCATACGCACGAAGCCAATTAGTTAAACTGAATAGATAACCAATTTAAAATTACACATGGATCAACTTACGTCTTTACTCTCCCAGCTATATCGTTGCTACCTTACTCAACCTCGTATATCAAGCAATAAATTCATAGAAATGTCACCTCTCTATCACTCTTCATACAGGTGTTTTTCCGGTGAAATGTGTGTTGAGAATACGAGGTGGCGTAAGTATAGCGACGATTATGTTTGCGTGAGTACGATAACTCCACTATGTCAGATGGTATGGCGCCTCGACGATACGTATGGGATTATTGCAATACCGAGGGGTTATTGGAGCGGTTCGCGTTCCGACCGATTCGTTCTGGACGTATGGTGCGATTTCATTTCTCTGATACGGATTGCTTGCATGTGTTATGGTATGGATCTACGAACAAAAATAATACAACATGGAAGCCGCGCGCCATATTAAATTGCCTTTCAAATATGGTCCTGAATTTTAGTTGACAAGTGTCACCCTCTCTTCAATGCATCACGGTAATGAGTGTCAACCTATAAAAACTTAAACCGCCATTTAAAAATTGTTGTGATTGGTTCATCAAAGTTTTGATTGGCTAATTCTATAAACATTTTGTCAAAGATGTTGCGCCTAAATATGCGCGGTGTTAAGAAAAGCGCTATATCCTGCCCATCTTGGCACAATTGAGCAATTGCTTTTGGGGGCATTTTTGAGCTGGCGTTAGACGTCCATGTTATATATGGTCGCAGGTATGGATTAAAATCCTAAGATCACAGACGCTTTAAGTACCTATCGTTCGTTTGTTGTATCATACAAGCGATCTAATCTAAGATGTATTTTTAAGAAAAGTAATTATTTAATTTATTTTTACGGATCGACTGCAAAATATTTGTACATAGTTAAAGAGCTGTAATGAAAACAAAATGTAACGTCACATTTTTGTGTTTTTAACACGATTGGCCACGATCGAAAAGTCGATCTAAATAATCGAATTACCTATATATTTATATTGGAATAAAGTAAATAATATTATTTAGAAGATTCATATTTACAAGTGAATTAATAGTATAAATCAAATGATTTGTTCTAGGGAACATAGTAAAGGCATTTTTGTCTCCAATTCATTGAGGATCAAATTAATTAATTGAGGAGTTGTTGTTTACATGTAGCGAAAAAGTAATATCAAAAAACCCCTATTCATAAACGCTTTCTAAATCAAGCCGATAAGTACTGTTTGTCCCTTTCGGTTATATCAATATATCTATAAGGTTGAATGGGAGAAACGATAGTTTCCTGCTTGATAAGTTAGGAGACGTTTATGTATAAGATAGATTTACTTAAGTTGTTATTTACCAATAAAATAAATAAAAAGAGTATATAACTTGCCTAATGTGATGATCTGATGATGATAATATTAGAGCAGATTTCATGGAATAAAATAAACACACAATCACAAACTTATTACCTAAAGGTTGTCAGGAAGAGATCGCTTCTTAGCGATAAGACCGCCTCTTGTCTACCTCTAGTTAAGTCGCTACTTTCTCTTTAATTGTTTTCATTTATTGAGGTGTGCAATAAAGAGTATTTGTATTTTGTATTTGTACCTACGTTACAATCCCCAATTGGATTGGAAATTGGTTTTGCTCTGAGAGAACAAAATATTTTTTACAATTAACGTTATTCTCGTTCGGACCGCCAATTGCGTGCAAGGCCGTACATATTAATGTCCGAATTGAGCGCATCGCGTCGTCTAAATTGTTTCATGTTGGCACCAATGTTCCGGAGATAATTGTCCTAATTGCGTGGATGACTGGGACTACATTGTAATCACCAGTAAACTTATGTTGGTTCAGACTTTTTTTGTATGTGACGAAGGGAAACTGAGCTCTCAGCCCACCTGATGGAAAGCGGGAACTTAGGCCCATGGACATAGTGTCAAAAAAATCGTCTATGCGCTGTCTACCCTGAGGACTTAGGTCGATTGCCTCTATGCCAGTAATCACACCGGCTATCTTACCCCCAAAAAACCGGAACACAAAATCGAATCGGCCGTGATTTTCACATCTGGCCTAACTCTATAGGTAGATATATGTGAACACTTAAATCTACGTAATTAATGTAAGAATACCCAATAATTGCTAACTGTTGTTACAGTCTTGTGGATTTACCCTTCGTGTACCTGATTGTTCAAACAAGTTTTGTCCCTAGTTAAAGACTGATATTAGAATTTTCTATAAAATCTCCACTGCAACATTTTTCAATTTTACCGCCTTTATTTGTGTCAAAATTACAACACTTGTTTTTTTTTTTGCAGAATTCACACTTTGTAACGCAACCGCAAAAGCATCCCATACAAATGTCATTTCTGAATCCTTATGACAAATGGTGGTACTTACGTACTTTAGCGTTGTAAAATTATCCTATAATTAAGGGTTCAATGACCTGAAGGTCTGCAGTGGAATTCGTAAATCGTACATTTTCTCTCTGTCTCACCATGATGACGCCTTAGTTGGGAGTGACAGAGAGCGATGCTCGAAATGTATGACTTTCGAAGTTCGCGTTAGGCCCTCTAGAGCTGTTTGCCAAAATCTGTTGTCAGCAAGATTTATGTACAAACACGCACAGCAATTCGTCTCTAAAATGCCTCTCACAAAAGTGCTTTCTATATGCCTTCAAATAATTAATTAAACGGTGATTAAACGAGACCAATAAATAAATAATAATATCTTAAACAAATTGACCTAGGGCCCGTTTCTCGAAAGCTTGTAACTTATAATACAAGAGGAAGACTCTTTTCGACACTACTATCCTATACTTCTATCCCCCACTTTACGAAATCTACGAATCACGTTTTGCGTTACGATCGAATTTCGTAGAGTAGGGGGTTAGAATAGCGAATGCTCTTTTGGTCTGAATGCACCTTTATAAGCTTTCGAGAAATAGGCTCTTAGTCCTATCGTAATCTCAATTAAAGCTTGTGATGTGGGTATCAAGCGACGATACATGTATATATAATAGATAGATACATAAGTATAAATACTTCAATAGACAGCCACGACCAAGGAATAAATATTTGCGATAAATAAATATGGGTTCGGTCGCAAAAAAATGTACCATAGTTTGTTTTTGGTTGTCCTCATTTTATTTTTGTCATGGCATCAGTTCTGTTTTAATAATGAATATAATATACATACATTCCACATTCATCTGAAAAGAAACTCTCTATAATTTAGTTAGAACCATGATATCTTAATTTTCCTTACACATTTCTATATATTTTCGTTCTTTTTTTCCATTGTCACTAGTTTTACTCCATATATAAACTGTTTGTCCAACTATTACACTAATTAAGGAAAATATGAAATTTTAGATAAACTTTTGTGCTTTATTGTGTTTGTAAGTTGGGTTTGAGTTCTGGGTTACTTTTTCAACGTATTTACAAAATGCCATTATTGTATCATTAAACATAATAAATTTATTCAACTTGGAAAATGTGTCCAATTTTTATTGCGTGTGTAACGTCATGAAAATAACGGCATCAAAACGTATATTCTTGCCATACTACATGAACAATTTGGTTGCTTTTACCTTTTATTTATTGGCAAAACTATTGCACGAGACGCCAACATTCAGAAATCAAAACCGGTCATGTTTGTTTGGAATGAAAATTGACAATGTGTGTCGTCGCGAGATTTGTCGCCGAAAATTGTTTTTCTTGTGTTAAATTGCAGGGTAAGTATTGGACGTTATTTCAAACAAATTAATAAAAGTTAATAGGTATGATATCGCTTAAAACAATGAAACTACGTCTCTGTTTGTAGTTATTCGCAGTTCAGTGATAATTTGATTTCAGATGATGTCGTTTGCTATTTTCTGTCATGATTGTAACATATGTAACGAAATGTGTAACGTTACAGTCATGACCGATTGTAAGGCGGAGATTACACTTTTTCAGAAATTCAATATCTTCTTAAGTAATTTAATTTTCTTAATTATATTACTATTTTGACATGCTTTTTGCCTGAAGTACTACATAGTACAAAATTATATATCGTGTTCTGAACTAAGCTTTATGTTGATCATGAATGTAACGTTCAGTCACGTATGTAACGTACGTTACGATGTCATGAATGTAACTGTACAATTTTTTGCGACCGAACCCATATACAAATAATGCCCTCGCTGCGATTCGAACCCAGAACCTCCAGCTCGTAGGCAGGGTCATTACTAGCTAGGTTACGGAGGCTGACAAAAGCAATTATAGGCATTAATATCGTCCATGTTTACGCCTATGTAAAGGTGCATTTAGACCAAACAAGGATTCGCTCATTCTATCCCCCACTCTGAGAAATCAACGAATTTCGACGAATTACGTTTTGTGTAACGAACGAATTTCGTAGAGTGGGGGATAGAATGAGCGAATGGTATGTCATTATAACCCGTCATGGTAACCCCCCAGGTCGATTGCATAATTGTTTTTGGGGCCAATTTTGAACTCGCGTGAGATGTCCATGTTATATTATAGTCGCAGTAGTTATCATAAAAATACCCTGAAATCCATTCAGGCCGGGTTCCGAGGGCGCGGCCGTATCTAATCTAAACTTTCATTACCTAAAGCGAATTTCATATTTGCCGGGACATTAATCTGTCCGGGAATTCCGTACAGTTTTCTTTATAGCTTTATGTAGCGACCCGTGACCTAGCCTTGGGCTATGTGCTCGCACATTTGACCGTTTTCACTTTAAAAAAACCTTAATTTTAGTCAGGTTTGTAACGGCAATTGAGCACAAAAGAACCCTGTGCCTAAAGTATGGAAAATGTGGTTTCAGTTAAACGGGCTGGGATTCTGATATTCTGTAGATGTCAGTGCTGTGAACTGTGGCGTATACGCCACATACTTATTCGCCACATTTTATGTATACCTATGTTAGGAATAGATAGGTCAAATCATAGGTAGTCAAATTTGGCCTTATATCCTCGGTGCTGACTTGCTGAGGGGTAATTTTTACTCAATCATTGAGCTTGGTGAGCCTCCTGAACCGATGGTATATAAATTTTATGAAACAACTCAATTTGTTTTATTAAATATTTTTTGAGCTGTAATACGACGGTGTACTGCTTAGAGCATTTATAAATATACATACAAAGACATTTATGATCGAGAAAAGTTTGAAAGCCAGTGGACTACGCAAAAGGGATTTATATATATTTTTTTATACAGAAAACTCGTTTCCTCAAGACGGGGGATGAATCGTAATGGAACGTTGTCGCGATGCCATTAATTTTTTATTCATATTTTTGCTCATTTTTAATTTCCTGATCAGACTACGAATTTATTTGAGATAATTTATTTTGTTACTTGTATAATAAATTAAAATTAGTAAGAAGACGATATAATCATTTTAATGTTCATAATGAAAGAGGCACTTACAGCTATATAGGTAAATTTCTAATTAGAGATCATTTTCGCTTCATTTTCTAGTTTGAAACAGTTGTATAGTAACGAACATTAGGTTAAACATACAGGATATTTTGAACACATTGCCCAGAAGTATAATAATTCTGCAATAGTCAATTCAGTCACCACTTTTCTGGACACGTATACCAACAGAGGTTCTTCAGTGTAGACGAAATCGAAGGACAAAATTGTAGCAATGAAACAGATCCCAGAGCAAAGCTTTAGTTCAGAGGAGGTACCATGATCTCTTAAATGCTATTCAGATAGTTGCCCCCCCCTGACACTGGACGTAGGTATGCCTGGGTGTTCTTTGTGCCCCCCCCCGAACGAAGTCCTGGATCTGAGCCTGCACAGACTAGCCGAGGGCAGAAACGCGGCCTACGATGGAGTGTTCGCCAAAGTGCCTATTCACTCTTGACTTGAAGGTTGACGGATTATGTGATCTCAGAAATATAGACGCCGGCAGGGAATCAACAAGAACACCTAATAGCCTGGCCACGACATTGGTCTAAGGCGACTAGCGAGCGAATCCATGAGTTGGAGCGGGATGCCGATATGGGTACGAGAGGGAGCACCATACGTTTTCCGCTAAGCCGGTCGCCTTAGACGGATGTCGTGGCCGCGGCGTAACTGTTTTTAATAATATTCAAGTAGCGCTCATTTTCAAGGCCTCTACACAAGTATAAGGCTTTAATAACGTCACGATTTTGTGACAAAATTAGGCCCGTTGTTTGTACGTTGTTTAGTAATTCCGCGCGCTTCAGACGATCCGTCCCCTAGGACCACTCACAGACACGTAATACCTGCGCTGCGCGGGATTGCGGATGCTTGCAGAGCAGAGGCGCATTGACACATTCTGACCGAAGAATAATACAACTCTAGAGGTTTCAGTATCAGTTGCACCGAAGTAAAAGAGGATGGGCAAAAATGGACCCTGGCCTAATAGCCAATAACAACAAACTATATATTTTTGGAAAGGTTGTTTTGTACTCTACAATTTTTGTTTAGGCAGAGACGGTCTAACATCTGTGAGAAAAAAGTTATAGCTAAATCAATCATTTACCAATGAGACATTTATTTCGTAATATTCACCTTTGAATATTTTTTGGACAACATACAATGATATTTAAATGTATTTTTATATACATATACAGAGAATCTCACGAGACTACGACATATTTGCGGTAATTCAACACTTTACTAATTTAAGACTTATCAGGACCGAGTAATAATGACGGTCACCTGTCAATGACGAACTTATCTCCCAGTTTTTAAGTGCTATTATATTTCTTCACACACATATTTGGAGGTTCCTGCCATAGTAAAAGTTACGGAGCTTAACATAAGCTATCAGAGGCATACCGTTCGTCGTTATTGGTTAATAGGCCATCGGTAATAATCACATCGGTACGTATATAATGATTTTAATCAATCGTTTCTCAAAACCGATTTTCGTATCGCCAGCCCTCGCGCACGCAATAGCAATACCTCATGGCACGTAGTGTTATCAGGCAAATTGAATCTGGCTATTAGCGCAGGTCGCAGCCCTCTGAGCCTTCGCTGCTGAACCTTGGTCGAACTTGAAGGCCTGTGTCAAGTCATATCGTTTACATAATGGATATTTACCGTGGTGATTTATTTTATGGCTTATCTTATTAAGGACAAGGTTAAGGCTTTACCGGGAACGACCCATCACTAATCGTAATGTACTATTGCACTATATCCGTACACATTAGTACTCATAAAATGATTTTTCATCACACTTGCTGCCTAAGCGCGCCATTGCTTGCGCGCGTAGCGGGAGTAATAGAAAAGTGAAATTTCCTAGGGAGTAATAGAAATGTCAGTACGTCATTTAATAATATTTTGTCTTAAAACTTATTTTTTGTCGGCAAGTGTGATGAAAAACATTGTATGCATCACGGTCGGTAAGCGGAATACTAACTCGAGTCATAAAAGCTCTCCGTCTATCGGCGTCGGGCTTCTAACACTCTCGTTAGTAATTCCGTTCTTACCTACCTCCCTTGATGTACAATGTAGGTACTATTAATCAATAGTTTCTCAAAACCTATGTTCGTATGGCCTGCCCTCGCGCACGCAATAGCATTACCTCAGCACGTAGTGTTATCAGGCAAATTGAATCTGGCTATTAGCGCAGGTCGGAGCCCTCTGAGCCTCCGCTGCTGAACCTTGGTCGAACTTGAAGGCCTGTGTCAACTCATATCGTTTACATAATGGATATTTACCGCGGTGATTTATTTTATGGCTTATCTTATCAAGGACAAGGTTAAGGCTAGTAGGTGTGAGCGTGACAGTGATTGCTGGACACGTTGCTATGGCCTCATCGGAAGACCAGCGCTGGCACTCGCCAGGGGCGTAGCTACTGCCGTATATGCCGTATCAATTATACGGGGCCCCCGGACCACGGGGGCCCCCAAAGTGTGTAAGGAAAAATAATAAAAACTTTCTAATTTATATTACCTACATATACCTATAAGGGTCTCCAAAAAAAAATTATACGAGGCCCCGACAAGGCACGCTACGCCACTGGCACTCGCTAGCAACATGCTGAGATGAGGCCATTTCGTAGCATACACGCTTTTATTTGTAAAATCATTTTTCGTTGCTGTATATTGTGATTTTTGTGTATGTGTATGTTACGAATAAAGATTTCTATACAGTTTGTCAGTAGAAAACAAACTAAAATGTAAACAAATATGGACGACTTTCCATAGCATTTGACGTATCGAGTGTAAACACATATCGAGAAACACGTTTGCCGACATATTTTTACGTTAACACTGTTAACACTAACAAATATCAATAATTTTGACTAAAGGTTTAAGATTTGAAGTTTGTGATAAAATTAAGATTGTGTGTTAAAAGTGCGTGATCATAATCACGCAAATAATGCCAGTTCTTAGCTTTGTTTACATTTTTTTTATTACTAGTGTCTAACGGTCGGGTGTCTAACTTATATTGTAAAATGCAATGAAAATATAATACCATTTTCATATTTTTCAACGCCGTTTGTTATCATCGCATCCCCTATTTCCAAGACTATTGTTTTCTTTGAAAACAAAATACAAAAAGATTAACTTTTCGTTATAAATCGAATTGAAATTTTAAATTTTGTATTTTTGCAATACTGGTGAAAGCTACGAGTATGATGAAACTGTCCAATAATAATATAATACATGACCTGTAATATACTTGTAATCGTAGTATATTTGTGTACAAATCCATCCAATAGGTACCTATTCCATCTAGAAAAGCCGAGATGAGATTTTTTTATAGAGAAGGTTTATGGAATCCAATTTATGCCGCCCTATCTTATCACGTCAGCAGTCTTTCACTTGACTCGAGGGTATTTATGGCCAGCCGAAACTTGAAGTAAATAGAAAAACCTAGGATCCAGAATCCACTAACAAAGTCATTTTATTTTATAGAATAGAATAGAATAGAATATCATTTATTTCAGTATAAGTAGGCATGCACACAGTTTTACAGTTTATACTCGTACAATACATACAAATGAAACCTTACAACTAACATGCATACCTTAGTTACACTGAAAAAGGTGAACACTCAGCATAATGCCAGGTCTTACTCTAAAGCAACACCTGACGCTGGTCTTCCGCGAACACCTGACGGGAGCATAGATGCGCGCAGCTACCAGTTACAATAAAGTTACAAGTATTACAAACATTTACAAATTAAGTATCACTAATAATTATGTCAGACAGTAAGCAGCGAAAATGAAGCAATGGACATATAATAGTGATGTGCCGTCGGTAAATTACGCAATTACGGTAATTCTCATCAATGGAAATTACGGTAAATTACGGAAATTTCTCGGTAACTTACCGCTTAAGAATGTTTGGTCATGTTAAAAATTTGTTTACAAATATCGTGTTTTCAAACTTTTTTTTTCAATTGTAATAGTATGAAAAAATAATATGATAGTGGAAAAAAAAAGTAATAGTAGTAAAAATTTGTTCTACGGCTTTAAAGACATGTTAATAATTATTAAATATATTTAAGTAGACGCAAAAACCTAACAAAATGTAAACCATTAATAAATCGTCATTGTGTAAAATTATTTTAACTAATTCATATTTTAATATTTATTTTTGTCCCTTCACTGATTATGGATAAAGCTAGATCATGTTCATATTCATTTTGAAAGATGTTTACTTCTCAAGGGAAAGTATGTAGGGTCCTTTGTCTAGTGTCCTGGATGCTTAGCCAAGTTGCCAATCGCTAGCGCTTGGTAGCGTATCGTAGTTTTCCCTCTCTGTCACACTTGCATATTAGTGCGACAAAGACAGTTAGCTGCCTTTCGCTTACGATTGACGTTTAAGCGCTAGCGATTGGCAACTTGGCTAAGCACCCTGTCCTCTTAGATTAATATTTGAATACGACAAGCCATCAATTCTTGGACCAACTTGTTTACTTGTGCAATGTATCCGATGTTTAGTCAGATTGGTAGAGAAGTCTGTGGTACTAAGCATTATTAAAACTTTTAAAAGAGTAAATTCATAAACGTCTACTAATTTAGGAAGCCGTTAAACATTCGTTGTCGCTTTCCGGCTTATAGACATAATATTATAATTGAAATGGACAAACAATACTTATCGGCTTGAGTTAGGAGACATTTAAGGCCCATTTAGACGATACAAGTTTCTTGAACTTTCAATACAAGAAAGTTGGGGCAAGAAAAAAATTGCACTGTATAAACATAACGTGCAATTATTGTATTCAAGCAGCAACTTGAATTCAATACTGGTATGCATGTAAACAAAGCCTAGGTAAAAGCGTCTCCTTGCTAAGACTAAAAAACTCATTCAGCGTGTTCAGAATGCCTGTGCGCGCTTTAGTTTTAATATTCCGGTAAGGGCCCATGTTACCCCTTTTTTAAATAAACACAATCTCCTTAAAATGCAACATCGTCGAAAGCTCCATTTAGCCTGTCTTCTTTTTGGGGTGTTGAAGCATGAGAGTCCGTCATATCTCTTCGTGAAGTTCACTATTCACAAGTCTCAGAGTAGCCGACTGAAGGTGACGCGATTAGTGACCCCTCGACACGCAACTGCTACGTTTCGTGGAAGCTTCAGGTATGCAGCAACAAAGTGTTGGAATAACATCCCACCGCCTATCAGGAACCTGCAAACCATTCATTCTTTTAAATATAAGCTAAAAAGCCACTTGTATAATTACCAATTAACTGAGGAAAATCTATGTCAAGACACTAGCTGCATTTAAGTAGTCATTTTTCCAAACCTGTTTGTTATGTCCCATCTGCCAAGCACTGTGTCAGCCATCCGCAGGTTATTTGACAATTACTTGCACCCCGCGGTCTGCACCTTCCCATCTTTTTGACTGTTTTGTTTTCTGTATGTTTTTTGCCTAATTTGCCTTGTATAATACGTTTATTTATAAGTTTCATGAAATGCGTAGAAATAGTATAAAATTAATAGTATAGTATGTCAATTGTCAATCGAGTCGCAGTTCGCCGCTGCGAGCGCTAGTGGCGCAGCTAACATCGGCTGCGTTCAATTTAAAAAAAATATATATATTTAAAGACGGCATAGACTGAACTACCGTTGTGTCTGTTAATGTTTATGATTTGTTTTAAGTTTTATATGTTTTTATTTTGTACTTTTTATATCCTTTTTGTTTTTTATATCTTTGTTTTGTGAGTTTGTACGTCGTGTTGTGTTTCCTTCCGTCCCGTCGCCAAATGGTCCCTACGGAAGACCAGCGCTGGCTGAATAGCCAGCATCATGCTGAGTAGGGCCCATTTCGTGGCACTATGTTTGTATTTGTTTGTTTTCATTCTCTAAAGTGTAATGTGTAGTGTCATGAATAAATGTTTTGAGTTTGAGTTTAGGTAGTTAATTGAATAAAAGAATCAATCTTTTGTTTTCATAAATTCTGTGCGTGAAGGTGTGCTCCTTGTCGCTGCTGTAATAGCAACTGTGATATAGGAAAAACTAATCGAAAATCGTCGCAAAAAAAGATCGTGCTGGACAAGAAAATGGATACACAGAAGAAGCATGCTTCAAATACTCTGTGCCTGGAACTTAGAGCTGAGGATGATGTAGAGTTCAAAAACATGTTTAGTGTGAACAAAGCTCCTTTTTCATTCTTGCCACCAAATCACCCCACAATTCAAAGACAAAACACAGTCATGCGTAATGCAATTTTGGCTCACGTTAAACTAGAACTTACATTAAAATACTTGAAATGCTACATAATTAATCAACAGGGTTTGGCAAAGATCAACTACTCAACGGATCTAGGGGGTGTCCCTTAGAAAAAGCTGCAAGGGCGGCGTCACGAGCCTCACGGCTTTTATAGCTTTTATTTTCAGTGTCCCAGAGACATTCGTGGCCTCTATAAATTTCTATTAATTTAATTATCTCCGAACTACCAAATTTGAAAATATTTTTGCTCACCGTGCTACCGTGCTGACGTTCAATATTGAATGAAAATCTGCCAATGCAAATCGGTTCAATTCTTGCTTCAATATGTCATAATTGATTCAACTCAAAGTTTAGACGTGTCAATACTTGCAAACAAATATTGCCGTGTAATAAGTGTCCGTGGTGTAAACAGGACACGGTCAATAAAATTGACTATCAAGAATTGTATACAATAATTTCATTCAAGATTTTGGTTATTGCTTATGTGTAAACACTTTGATTCAATTCTTGAATGCAATTATTGAATGACAAAACTTGCATACAATTATTGCGGATTTTTGTTCAAGAATCTTGTATCGTCTAAATGGGCCTTTATGAATGAGGGGGTAAGCTATAAAATTGGGCATATGCTCATACAGGTCATTCATCCTTAGTTATCTTATCTAGTAAACAACTTTCTTACCTAAAAGTACACGTTTTCTGTTGTAAACTGCTATTTTCCTTGATTAAAAATTAATCAATTTACTAATCACTACGGAAGGACTGCACAGATACGTACTCAAGTATTTTGGTATAGGCGAATTATGGCAGTTTACAACAGAAATCGTGTACTTTTAGGTTAGAAAAATGTTTACTAGATAATATAACTAAGGCTGAATGGACTTTAAGTCTCATAACTCCACTAAAAATCGTGTATCATCATAGAATAGGTGCGCCTCCTGAAAGTATACCTTCATATGAAAAATCTAAACACATTAGAGCTATTGAACATTAGGCTGGCCACAACAAAGCTGAGTCACCCTGGCAATTTCCCGGCGGAACAGCGATAGCAGTGTATTAGCATATCGCGTGTGGAGGCTTCAGAGCTGGAGGCCTGCCAAAATGGCGGCGTCGCTCCGCGTCGCTTGCCGAGGGTGGGCCTTCGAGCCTTCCACCAATGTAATTACGACCCATCTACCATCTTGACTTGTAGGCTTATGTCCTGTTTTATCGATGCCGTCATATAAAAAAAAAATATCTTGATACATCTTACACAATTCGACCTAGCCCCACGGTAAGCTCAATTAAGGCTTGTGACGTGGGTACCAATAATAGATATATACATATAGATACTTAAATACACAGACAGTCATGACCAAGGAACAAATATTTGTGATAAATAAATACACAAATATTGACCTCGCCGGGATTCGAACCCGGAACCTCCAGCTTCGTAGGCAGGGTCACTACCAACTAGGCTACAGAGGCTGACATATAACAAGTATGCAAGTGTGAAAATGATGGACGATAAACGGTAAAAAGTAAAAACCGAATCACTAGCGAGCTTGAAGACATAACTTTGTCGCAAGTGCTAGCTACTTTCTCGCAAAATAAGTATTGCGATTCAGCAAAGAAATGCCGCCAGCATAGGTAGAGTGCCACAGGGGCCTGATTCAGATCTAAGTTGGAAAGTTCTAGAAATCTTTAAATATTTTTTTGTCGTGAAGAAATAATCTAAAGAGATCAATTTTGAGCAGCATAAAGTATCGTTTATCCCTTTCGGTCTTATCAATATGTCTATGAGATCGAAAGCGACAAATACGGTTTGCTAACTAATGATACGTTTATGAATAAGGGGGTTAGTAACTATTTTGTAGAGAGATTATTAGTATGAAGCATGAGCAGTTCGTCAGTTACTCCGTGAGGATGATATTTGCAACAGTGCTGAAATTTTAAGTCATACTAATAATGAGTCGTGTGGTGACGGCAGTAAGAATACAATTGTCACCACCCAACTCCTCCTGCGGGTGTCGTAAAAGTCGACTTAGGGATTGAAGTGTCACTGACCATTATTTGATAAAAGAATGATGATGGGCAGCAGCGTCATCATAGTGGACACATTACTGCGATCGCCAATCCGCTTGCCCAGTGTGGCGATTATGGGCATTTACCTCCTAATGCGTCTATACGCATAATCAATAAGAGAGGCCTACGTCCAGCAGTGGACTACCATAGGGTGATGATGATGAATAATGTACCTAAACGGCCATGTTAAGGTGGATTTAGACCAAACGAACGAATGCTCATTCTATCCCCCATTCTACGAAATTCGCTCGTTACACAAAACGTAATTGGTCAAAATTCGTAGAGTGGGGGATAGAAGGAGCATTCGCTCGTTTGGTCTAAATCCAACTTTAGCTTAAAAACGTCTTATACTGGCCAAGCAAAGCCACCAATGGTGAGCGATTGGAATGAAGCCGCTCCCAATGTCAAGTTCCAGCAATGTCAATGTTTGGACCAAGGTCTGGGGTAATCTTAGATCTTGATAAGGAGTCTCAAGTTTTTACTAGTACAATGGCCTAAGGGAGTGACGTAAGTATACCTACAGGGCGGGGACAGGAAAACAAATATTTGGACGGATGCCTCCCTAGGCAGAGTATTTACTTTGTACAATGTACAACTTAATAGTTCATCAGACATTTCACTAATGCCTACTGTCGAAATCCCATTATTCCGATAGGTAGTAGGATAGACAGGATTTGAGAAGTCCATAGGTAATAGACTGATCAATCGAACCAACAGGAAAAAAATCGTATTCCGATTGATCGGATTATGCGACCTAAGGGAAAATTTTTGTTGTATTTTCATTCCCCAAAAAGATTAGTTGGGTGAATCAACAATTTTTGGTAACCAAATATTTTATCTTATACAATTGCAGAGTATCATTTTGGCTAGGCCTGCTATACGCCTATCACAAACATCGAAAATCGTAAATTACGAGCACCTGTCACTGTCACTCGAACGAAGGCATCATAGGAGCGAAAGACAGTAGCTACAAATTTTCTAGGACCGACTAAGCTTTCTCATTCCAACGTGTACCAGGTTACCTAACAATCACGTGACACCTTCCTAACCTCCATTACTTATATAAACCCTCGTTAAAACTGCCCATTCGGCAGACGCTTTTGACGGTTTAATGATACCCCAGGGTGGTATTTCCGTGAGAATGGCGTAGTGAGTTAGCAATATTGTGTTAGATAAAAAGGACGTAAGTGTATAACAATGGCTGCACACTTCGGACTTGTAGATAGTGTGTAGAGGGATAATAGGTACATTTCAGGGTGCGTATTGCTTTGGAAAAAGTATAGGCAGGTGAGGTAATGGGTCACCCGTTAGTGTGAATGTGAAGTTTATTCTGAGACACTTTGTTTAATATACACTAATATATGTTCAATGTGTACTCAGGTACCGTTTTATGGCCAGACTTATATGACTAAAGAAACGAGTAGTCAACCAGTCAGACTAAATCAACATTAAATGAACCAATTTTTGGTTTATTTCATTTTGATGTTGGCACCTAAGTTGAGACCTTGAGACCTTAGACATTTTAGAGGTTATTGTACATACGTATTCGTATTAGTAGATTAGTAAGACAAATTTAAGTCATGTTAAAAACTTTTAATTACACTGAAAAATAAGTCACACCAATTAATATCGCAATAAATATGTATAATTTTATTTAAAGCAAAGGTGACTTTTAAGTATTGTCGGATTAATATAATATATGTTCCTTTCCATTTAGTTTCTAATCACTTCCTGTACTTTAATAAATCACCCATGACAAATAGGTACTCAGGTAGTTCTTGATTAAAGTCATAATATTCACGATGCGCCGCTCAGATTATGGTTATTCATAATAATGAGAAATGGGATAAAAACAAGGTACCTATATCCCAGGATAGCCAATTGGCGTTATCTGGAATCTACTCCCATTTCGATAAATATTATGGTAATCGAAAGCAGGGTTTAGATAAATGCTGCAATATCCGAGATAGGACGTGATCTATGTTTAATGAATAACAGAAGATGATTTTGCATGTAAATAACATTGGGGATTTTTTGCATCTAGGTACAACGGCCCTACCGCGAAAAACTAAATTAGTAAATTTCGAGGATTTATCTCTCTCACTCTAATGACGCCTTCGTTTGAGTGACAGAGAAAAATCCTCGTTTACGAATTTCGATTTCGCAGTAGTATGCCTGTATCTCATCCTATGTATTCGAATTTATGTACGTAATCGTATTATGCCAAACATCCCCAATATTATTTACATGCAAAATCGTCTTCTGTTATTGATTAAACATAGAGATCACGCATCTTAGAAAATAATGTACCTGTTCCAAATGTATTTCGAATTTATTTCTACCAAGCAATTAAACGGTCAGCTAAACAGGGTGACATCGAATA
Source organism: Thaumatotibia leucotreta (assembly GCA_025490895.1). Classification (NCBI taxonomy): domain Eukaryota; kingdom Metazoa; phylum Arthropoda; class Insecta; order Lepidoptera; family Tortricidae; genus Thaumatotibia; species Thaumatotibia leucotreta. The sequence continues at coordinate 33,690 of JALPQI010001813.1, read as the reverse complement.
ATAATATATTTAATTATCTGCAAACTGTAATTAAAATAAATAAAAATTAGGAAAACAGTACGAGCCAATCTACCGTCGCTAGTAAAAAAAATGACACAATGAAGCGCAAAAATAGCGAATGAGATGTTATGAAAACTCAAAAAAATACCTATATCTAACGGAATGCATACTCAAAAGCATTGTAACACTCGCATCCTCGATTATATAATTAAGTCCTCGATTTCGACATCGGCGCAGGTCAACGGCCTCGGTCAATTAAAATTGTCTTTTGTTAATTGGGGACAACTGAGAACTCTGAATTGAACTAGTGGCCCATGGGACTGAGATTTGCGTTCGGAGTGAGGCTTAAGTTTAAAGGGATAGAGTTAAAAATTGAATATCTGGGATTGGAATAGATAAGGTCAACAGTTTATGGAAATTAAACGTAGTCAAAGTTTTAGCACGTAGGTTTAAGGGCAGTTTATTCCAATAGGTCGATGTCCTTTGAGTCAGTTGTGTGCATTATAATTATTATACCGTGAGCGAGAAACCAGTGGAGTTTGGCAAAATCGCGCTCATTGGCTTGCAAAGCGAGATGAATCCAAACTTACAAGTACCTATTACATTCAATACTATCAGTTCATCACAACTTAACCGAGCTAAGTTTTAACCCAGTAATAATAATAGTAAAGTCCATTTCAAATACGAAGGCCCGATTCCAAATGATAGTCATTAGGCGTCAATAATAGGATCAGTGATAACAAAGGATACCTGGCCAGATCCTTTTGTGGCGTGATATTTTATGCATACATCGGTGTACGACACGTGCCAATTTGTAGTAGACCAATTAAATGACAAAAGTTTCGAGTGGCATCGGGCCTTCGTATTTGAAATGGACTATACCTGTGTGGCGTAATGGACGCGAGTTCCAGAAATCAGATATCATAATATACATGCGGACGCTTATGATTTTTTTGTATCCTAACTATATACATATGTACAGCCCAGGCCATATGATTTATGCAAGAAATGCAATGATGTCAGGTATATAGGATTACACAAGATATACAACATATAAATGATATTAAATGTTCCTTAAGATACACAGTAAACTCAGCGACAAACATATCCTATTTGTACCGCCGAGTCCAATGTCAAAGTTATTACTATGAATCTTTAATGTAAGTTAATTCCGAAAACACGCATCAACCAATAATAGGCACTTCAATAATTCCCACCAGTACCCGTACTCGTGCCATGAGTTGTCCAGCAACGGATAGGTTACGAGTAGGTTTCCTCGATACGTGAAGTAAGTTACACCCGGGTAAGACCGGACAATTTTTCGGTGAGTTGATGAAAGGATGCCAGGACAAAAATCATAAATTTATTCTCACTAACTTTTACCTGCAGATGTGTGAATTGTGTGATGTACGTGATAAAAAAGAAATCAAGCTTTGAATATAAATTTACTTGATGCCGCTCAGCCGAATAGCTTATCACTCTTATCAGTATCAACACTCAAACTTGCACTATTTTTTTTTCTAGTCACCCAACCGAAAAACGTTCTTGGCATAAAATCGGACTAGTATCTAATTTCAACTCTAAAGTAAGGACAAGAAGGTGCATAACTTCCTGTTAAAGATCGAATCTCCAAAAATTCCCGAAAAAATGCACTTTTTTTAAACGTTCGTAACTCACTACTGATGCGGCTGAGCGGTTGCTGCATACCAGCGAGAGGGGCAGGGTGAAATGGCGTCATGCATAATATAGCCAGTGAGGAAAAAATACTACTATTTTAGTAGTTATTGCGGTCATCCGATCTTACATTAGATCCGATTTTAGCCGGGTGTACCTTACTATATCGCGCCCGCACTAATTTATTGGAGCGAGCGCGGTGGACAGCTGTACGTATCAAGTAAAACCTAACGTATCCGATACTTGGCAACTCATGGCCACAGAATACATCTATTATTTACGCCGCTGCGTACAAAGGACCGAATGAATTTTTTAATCGCGGACCGCCTAACACGACAAATTGTATATACGTGTCGGTGGAAAAATAGGAACTAACAAAGATAAAATACCTACCTACTTTTTGATGTCCACAGAATAAAAAAAAACAAACAGTAGGCATTATTAATGGGTTGATTTTTATCGTCTCTACTCTTATTTGTATCCGTCACTTTCTAAGTAAGTGTGGAAATTACACGTTTCGATACACGGTAAAAACTAAACCACCATAAGCCTAATAGACATCTCTACTCTACTCTCTCATCTCTTCTACTTGGAGTGCTGCGTCCTCTCAACATATCTCCTGCGGTAATAGATTGGTTTCGTAGCTATCTCAGTGGTCGTCGGCAGCTGATTAAGGTGGATGATTTCCGTTCTTCCTGGTGTAGCACGCAAGCCGGTGTTCCACAGGGCGGCGTGTTATCTCCATTGCTTTTCTCAGTCTTTATTAATTCTATCACTCATAATCTTTCATCTCTTTATCACCTTTATGCTGACGATCTTCAAATTTATGTACAGGTTGATGTTAGTAGCCTTCCGAATGTAATTGCCACGATGAATAACGACCTGATTAGCATACGTAACTGGAGCCGTAATTTCGGGCTTCGTGTAAATCCCGCTAAGACCCAAGTTATTGTAATTGGTAGTTCATCCATGATTTCCAGAGTTGACTTCGGTAACCTAGCCCCCATTTGGTTTGATGGTGTCCGTATTCCTTACTCCCACCAAGTGAAAAATCTGGGCATTATTATGGACCGAACATTATCTTGGGTACCTCAAGTGAGCGAAGTCAGTAGGAAAATGTTTGGTTCTATTAGTTATTTAAGAAGGCTCCGTAACTTTCTCCCCATCTCGACCAAAATTGCACTCGCTCAGACCCTGCTGCATCCTATTTTAGACTATGCTGATGTTTCCTACCTCGACCTCACAGAGGATCAGCTGAGTAAACTTGAGCGTATTCAAAATATGTCTATACGATTCATATTTGGGTTACGCAAATATGATCATGTTTCCGAGTTTCGCTCTCAGCTCAAGTGGCTTCCCATTCGTCTTCGTCGTAACGCTCACGTTTTATCTCTGTTATACAACATTTTATTTAATCCTGCTACTCCCCGCTACCTCAAAGATCGCTTCAGTTTTTTTAAAATCTGTTAGAGCTTCTCAAAAGTATCTTCTTAACGTTCCATCTTCTTCTTCTTCAAAATTTTACAATAGTTCTTTTACTTTCCAGGCTATTAGACTTTGGAATTCCCTTCCTGTTGACATAAGGTGAGGAGTAAGTGGTAAGGAGCTCAATCTCTTGCCACCTTCAAGGCGCATCTTAAGGAACACTATCTGACTCTCCCATGATATGCTATTGTTGTAATTCCATCCTGTCATCTATATATACATAATATATATATATATATATATATATATATATATATATATATATATATATATATATATATATATATATATATATATATATATATATCTATTTATATTAGTATATGTACGTTTATTATATTTACTTATATGTGTATATTTATTAACGTGTCGTAATTGATAAACTTGTTTATTTATTTTCCTTATTTCATGTCTTGCATCACCTACTGTTTTTTTACTGGTTGCATTGTTTCATTGCCCAAAGGTTGTCTGGAAGAGATCGCTCTTTAGCGATAAGACCGCCTGTTGCGTTACCTCTACCTTTAAGATTCAAATTTTTTGTTATCTTCTTTTTTATGTTACGAGGTGTGCAATAAAGAGTATTGTATTGTAGACATATTGTTTTATATATAAATCGTCAAGAAGCTATCGTCGTAAATACTTTAGTTGACCTAAATTGCCATAATAATTATCAGGTGGGAAACCATCAAATAACTATTAACACAACCAATCAATTCTCATATTACTATCCCATAAATGTTACATAAACAAGAAAATATTTGACTCGACTTTTGAAATAAACCTTATACATTCTTGAATAAAGTCCATTTTAAGCACCGTGACGGGGTACCTTTCCATGTGCACTGACGCACATATATAGATAAAAAAAAAAAAAAATTGCTGTATTGCACAATGGTCCATTACCACTTGTCATGTATACACTGTCGAACCGGCTTGACGGCGGGGACGGGCGGCAAATAAAAAAAAAAAAAAAAAAAAAATGTTGGCAGGAGTTGGTTGTCCATAGAAAACTAGAATTTGCCGCCTCTTTCTTCTTTTTTCTGCCGGCGTGCTGGTTGGACTGAGTATACATATAATTGAAGTTTGGTACTCTTTCAATGTGATTATCATTCGTTATAATGTCAATTAAGGGAACTGTAGGTCTAAGCTGTTAAACAAATGTTACATATATATTTACATGTCTGTAAATGACCGTTTGTTTCTTAATAAAAAAAAAAAAAAAAAAAAAAAAAAAAAAAAAAAAAAAAAAAAAAAAAAAAAAAAATATATATATATATATATATCTACGCTATCGATACCTTTGTTGAATGGTAAGTATTAATGGATCGTGTTAAGTTTTCTGGTGGTTTTATTTAAAAATTTTGAGGATTCATCGGTCTTTGGCGTTGGACCTGTGGTGCCAATATTTCATTGGTGTCCAAAAGTTCAATGGATGGCTCATACTAGACCGGATCCGGACATGGTTTCAGACACTTAATTGTCTATAAGAAAGAATTATCAGCGGAACTATATAAAAGGCCATAACGGATAGGACCCGGTGCGTTCTGGTGTTCAAATCTCCAATCGACGACCAAACTGTTTTTAAACTCTTGTTTAAAAACAGCAGCCGTACCATTAGCTGCCGCGAGCTCTATGGTCTGCAGTGTTATTCACTAAGGAAACCGCCTTGCTATCAGCGCTGTGTCAGCGCTGCGGCAGCGTCGAGCCTAGAAATGGTATTCACTAATGCACTTTAAACGACACTAGCGCTCGGCGACGAATGCGGCGTGAGCTGGAACTACACTGCGTCGAGAGTTACCGCCTACAGTTCGACGACGAGCTGTTCTACGTTAGTGAATACCGTTTTTTGCAGCGCTGCGCTCGACGTCGAAGTGAAGGCTGTCTCGTCGTCGAGCTCGTTGACGAACGCAGCGTCGAATGTGTGAATAAGAGAATAGCATAGCTGCTTCACATATCGAGAAAAACCTAACGTTACCGATACTTGCATAGTCATGGTACAGCTACGGCTCGCTTGCACCAATACGCGAGTGGGATGGATGGAGAGTAAGTTCCTATGTTTCGAAACCCGAAAGTAAAAAGAGTTGTCGATACTCGATAGTGAATATTTAAAGAAGTGGCCGTGGCATTGAGGCATATTTCGGTGTTTGGGGCGAATAATAAAGTAGAAAGTGGATCAAAGTCTAAGGTAATTACTCGTACATGTTTGTGGCTATTCTTGGACGAAACTTGAAATAATTGGTCGAGGGAATTGTTTTGAGTTCTCTGTCTTAAGAAATGTTATTTAGCTTTTTTTTAAAAGAGCGATCGTAATATCGTATCCTAACAACATCCAATAGGTCACCTAAACCAAGTTTGGCAGTTTAGCATGCCAAAACGATGCCATTCTACAATTCGTTTAATTCGTCCGACCATATTGGTCACGTGCCGCCACAGCTCATTATCATACACAAAAACGTCTCCTAAACTAGCAAACAGATGCCTAAACATCGTTTGTCTCTTTCCGTCTTACAGAAATGTTGATAAGACGGAAAGTGACAAACAACAATTATCTAAGGTAGGCTGAGACTTTTACGAATAAGGATGTGCCTTTGGCTTTTGAACGATCTGATGAGGCAATTACTTAGCTTATAATAAGGGCTAGTTTAAAAATCATGTGATCAATTTGGGGTTTTAGGGGTTAGCAAAATATCACGAATGATCACGATCTGGGTCGGCTTACGTTGGTTGGGGGACAAAAATAGCCAAAATATGATCACACGATTTTAGAACGAGCCCCGACGAGTATTTGCAGAGCTTGCTACGACGTAGCGAACTAAAGCAAACATAGTATACAAATATTCCCCGGTTCTCAATTGAATGCAGACTGGCCCGAGGCTTCGTCTTGGAGATGCAATTCACTTAGCCAAGGTACACTCAGATAGCTACGCCGTAGCGATTTTTCGTAGCTACGCTACGATGTTTGTATTTAACATCTGTAGGGCTTTGTCTCTGTCACTCCAACGAACGCGTCATTGGAGTGACTGAGAAAAAAGCTCGAAAGTTACGAACTTTACGGTAAGCCTAAGGCTTCCTACCTGATGGCTTCTCGTGATAATCGAAAATTCGGAACAAATGTCTCTGTCGAGCAATGACGTGTGCCGATGGCAGTAAAAATACATTTGTTACCATCCCAACTCTTCCCGTGGATATCGTAAGATTGTTCAAGGGATTGAAGTCTCACTGACTTTCGTTTATTGAAGAGTGATGACGGGCAGCAGCATCATCATAGTGGACACACTAGTGCGATCTCCAGCTCCAGCGTGGATATCATGGGCATTTACTTCCTAATACGTACATACGCATAAGACCGTTGACCAGCAGTGGATTCTATAGGTTGATGATGTGTGTGTGTGGTGATATTCGCCGTAGCTTCTTAATCAGTCACTGAGAGAGTTACGTTATGAAGACACGTATAGAAATATGTCTTCTTATATACACACATCTTAAGGTGGATTTAGACCAAACGAGCGAATGCTCATTCTATCCCCCACTCTACGAAATTCGTTCGTTACACAAAACGTGATTCGTCAAAATTCGTTGATTTCGTAGAGTGGGGGATAGAATGACAATTCGCTCGTTTGGTGCAAATCCACCTTGACACATTTCAGCGTCCATCTCATATGTCAGAAATGCACCTTTCTTTTCACTGGTAATTTAAGAGCACAAATGGCCGTAATACAGCCGTCTAAATACCACTTCGTTTCGCCGTTAATTAGTTTACTATTGCGAGTGTAGCGTATTTTAATTGGGTCAATTAAAATGGCAGCATAATAAGTCACGTGTACGTACAGCACTTATTTTAATTAAAATACGGTTGAAAATTTTGATTTATTAGGTTTTCACATCTGTAAATAATTTAAGTCATTCATTTCTATAAGTAGTTCCACGAGATTGGAGGTCACACACACAACCACATGTTATGTAAACACAAAAGGGAATATGAAATTAGAATTATTTTTTCGTACTGACAGCAAATTTCATTGTAACTGTAATATTGGCTCAAAAGTTTGTTCAAGGGATTTGCTCCAATATTTTGACGCAAGTTACATTAAGTTATTCACAAATTTTTTTGCAATTCGTGCTTTCACGTTTTTTTTGCACGAAGGGATAATAATTAATATAGGTACTTTAACTCACTGAGTTACAGTATACTAATTGTTGAGATATTTTATAGCTCAGCATTTCAAGTAATCTTATAGTATCTTCAGATATATCTCAGCCTCTCTCACAATGTAGGAGCTGGAGAGAGAGCTACATATATTTTACGTATGTTTGTCGTGTGTGGCGCCGAGTTAAACTGGATAAGATACAAATATATCTAACGGATATTATATTACCACAGACTATATATACACGGTGCTCGTGAGAATTCCGAAAGATTTTATGTTTACGTGTATATTACAAGATGTTACTATACATCATGACTTTGACTACGTCTCTGCCGGCATTTACTCATACACTTTCTAAAGGATGTCTTTAAAATAATTGCTGTTCAATATGCCCTATTATTTCTTAAAAAGGCTTTATATTGCGAAATCAATGAAATCAGGGTCACCCCGCCTTTGATGCCGAATATCAACCTGTAAAGTGCGCAATATTTCAGGGACCTTTTCTATTATATTTGTAATAATATAAGGTTACCTGACCCAATGAGGTTGGCGACAATGTCAAATGCGAATTCTGCCAAAAGGTTTGTGATTAAGGGCATAAGATTCTTACTAAAAATACATAACTTACCCCCTTATTTATAAAACGTCTCCTAACTTAAGCCGCTAATTATTGTTTGTCTATTAATAAGACCGAAAGGGACAAACAATACTAGCGGGTTACTCACGTCACGTCGCCTCCAGTACTGTTTCAATGAGTGCTAATACTATGCCGATCGAAATTTGCTGAAAGAACTCCTATGCCATTGACACGCATGTGTGACTGAACAGATTGTACTCTTATGCCAGTGACACAGCACTTGTGTCAAAAACGTTCGTATTTCTATGGCACTGGCATATGAGGAAAAACTTGATTTATGCTGCATAAGAATAAGATTACTCTGATCGCGTATGTGTGTCAGTGGCATAAGAATCCGATTTTGTTGGTCACACACGCTGTGTCACCGGCGTCGAACGTGTTAATACACTAAGGAAACCGCCTTGCTAACAGCGCTGTGTCAGCGCTGCGGCAGCGTCGAGCCTAAAAATGGTATTCACTAATGCACTGTAAACGACACTAGCGCTCGGCGACGAATGCGGCGTGAGCTGGAACTACACTGCGTCGAGAGTTACCGCCTACAGTTCGACGACGAGCTGTTCTACGTTAGTGAATACCGTTTTTCGCAGCTCTGCGCTCTACGTCGAAGTGAAGGCTGTCTCGTCGTCGAGCTCGTTGATGAACGCAGCGTCGAATGTGTGAATAAGAGAATAGCATAGCATGGTAAGCACAGTGGGCATTGTACAGCGGTATTTAGTCCGCGGATCGATGCGCCCGACACGCAGCTCGTGTTAATATGCCTTTTGTTTAGTGTGGACCTGTGGAGAATAAGGTCAAAAGTTTTAGGTTCAAACATTTGTTTATCATAAATTAACGTGAAAAGAACTGGCCTCTTCCTCGCATAGCGTATCAGCATTGCAATGCAATACAGCGAGGAAATGCCACCAGCATCCTTGGTACAATGGACTTTATATATTCTGTGGATGAGGCTAGGTAAGTAAAGTATAATTCATGTACATATATAGTTATATACATTGTACAGATTTGTAAATAAGGGCTTGTCCATTAATCACGTCATACGATTTTGGCCTATTTTAGACCCCCCCATCCCCCATGGTGATACTTGGTGATATTTTCAGAACCCCCCCCCCCCTCCTAGCCAATATGACGTGTAATTTTTTGCCAACTTAGATAGTCCTTTTAATAACATTTCAATTTACGTACTTTATTAAGCACACGTGATGGGAAAAAACTTTTTTGCAAACTACGAGGTATATGTCCGTGAAATTTTAAAACTCAGGATTTGACATCTGGTTATGTTTTAAAAGAAGTATACTGTTTAGCAGAGAGTACCAAAAAATTACACGTGATTTGTCCGATGACCCCCCCTCCCTTATGGTGATAATTGGTGATTTTTTCTTGACCCCCCCTTCCCCCTATACAGTATGACGTGATTAATGGACAAGCCCTTAAAGATAAAAAAATAAACACAAATTAGTATGAAAACAGAAAACAGCTCACTTCGCCGAACTGAACCATGTCAAAATGACAAGTAGTAAGCTTGTAAATTGACTTATCTAACTCTTTTAACCCCACCAGGCGTTTTTGTTGTGAGTCACTGAAAAAATACCAAAAATTAAAAAAAAAACCGGATATTTAAGTTTATTTGGGTTAAAACGTCACTGCGTTATTCTCGAGTGCTCAAGAGTTCTTATTGTCTGTACCAATTACCTATCCCATGAAATTTATTCTACGACCTAGGCTAGACGTGGTCAGTTTGCCGTGGTCAAACATGGCGGCCCACACCTGCGGTCGTTACCGTTTACGACCGCCCTTTACTGCCGGGCCCATTGTGTTGCACGTGAACTTTCAGTCCTTTATACCGGGTTTTAATTATCCACCGGCATCTGTGGCAGCAGTGTGAAGACAGCATTTTATTTATTTAATCCTGTGAACAAATAAAACATGGAAACGGCACGCCATACTAAAATTGCGGTTCAAATACGGTCCTGAATTTTATTTGACAGGTGCGTCCTCTTCAATGCAACACGGTAATGAATTTCAATATCAACCTATTAAAACTTAAACCGTCATTTAAAAATAGCTGTCATTGGTCTATCAAAGTTTTGATTGGCTATATTCTATAAACATTTATCAGAATGTTGCGCCAAAATATGCGCGGTGTTAAGAAAAGCGCTATGTCCTGCCCATCTTGGCACAATTGAACAATTGGTTTTAAGGGCATTTTTGAGCTGGCTTTAGACGTCCATGCTATATATGGTCGCGGATTTAATCGTTATTGCACAAAAGAAAACCTTAATTTACAAAAGGCGAGCTTAATGCCACAAGGCATTCTCAACCAGTCAACCTGTCAATGCAGATAAGTTGTAGGCGGATCTATACAAGATTACTTACTATTCATGTAAGTAACTACCCTTTACCCTACGACATAAATATACTTAATAAAATAAGATTATACATACAATACATAACATAAATACATAATAGACGAAATGAGTGAGATTTTGTCATGACGTCATGACGTACCTACTAATTTAATGCGATTCAGTTTAGGTCGAGAGAAAGGGACAAGGCTATACGAGTCGTAAATCCCTGTCCCTTTCCCGAAACCTACACTGAATCGCATTAGGTAGTACGTCATGGTAACCCCCCAGTATTCATTCTTGAATTACTGTTTGGTAATAGGTACAGTCAAAGACAAAATAAAGTGTAGACAAAAATGTTCAAAAATATGTCCCAGTGTACTCTAATTCTGTGTAATAAGACCGTCGCAGCATACATATGAACGGATTATTTCGATACTTATTTTTGCACTTGACTGTACACGCGAAACAACAGCAACAATCTAAGCGCTACAGCAGTAGTCACGTTGGCATCACAATAAACCCACCAAGTTATACTTAACTACGTTTTTACGTTACGCGACGGAGAGGTCAGACACAGACATCAAGTAACGCTCCCACCAGACAACAACGGAATGTGCACAATTAAACTTATACGAGTAGGTACATATTCAAATTATACAGTGTGTGGCCTACAACCGGGGCGAAATTTTAAACGGTGCATTAATAAGCTGATCAACAATCATTTCCACTAATTGTAATTAAAAAAAAAACTTTTTTTTGTAATTTTTTGTTCATGTATTTTTCATTATTATGGGTTAATTTACTTGAATTAAAAGTTATCAATAACTTATCATTTTTGAATCATTGAAAAATGTACAAATAAAAACAAAATTATTGTTATGACTTCGTACCTGGTACCTATACTATCAAGATGTCTTGCGACTGACAAGCTACGACATCGTGATGCCAAGATCCAGTACTAAAGGTCCATAGCTTTGAATGACAATATCTCCGAACTTAACCACTTTGAAACACCGGGACCTTTACAGGATTATTGCCGATAGTCTAAGGAGTCACTCATTTCATTTTTCTTCCGTGTTAAAGGCCTCACACTGTAGATGATTTCATTCTCGATGACGTGTGGATCTGTCAAAAGTAACCAATTATATGTGAGAAGTGAACTTTATAACATAGGCTCGGCATTCGTCCATTCGTCATCCTTAATAAAAATAAGCCAAATTCATCACATCAATGTGATGGGCAAAAATCATTAACAATATTTGATTGATACTCGTATAATCCTTTTATTAAAATTTGTAGAGAATAATAATAATTATTTTTGATGCAATGGTCACTTAGGCAACTGCAGCGCTCCCCGATTTCCTCCGCGGGCCAGGGACTTTAATGGAGTTAAGGATCACTTTGGAAGTAATTAAAAATAAAGTGTAAAAAAACATATTGTCTGTTTTCTAGCTTCTTTCTTACCATATTGTCTACGGATCGTTACGAGTTATTCGAAGCTGATCTACTGTGTTATATGTATACGCTGCGCCAGACCTCATTTCAAGTCGCTCGACTGAATAATAACCGACGACATTTACCTGTTGTGTTCTTCTATGGCGCACATATAAACTGTGCGGAAAGAACTGCTTACTTGCTTATGAAGCACATTATTTTTATGATATAAAGTCTCGTGTTCTTTGAGTTACAGATAACTAGATAAGATCCCCATATTTTTTAATTTTTAGAAAGCATTTTGTTTTCCATTTGGTATAGAAACGAACGTGACCGATACCGATTTACTTTTTTCTGTTTTTCGGGATGCATATTTTTAAATCATAAGATCCTATAATACGTTGTCTCTACCTTTTAAGTATAAACGCTAGTAGGTAATCTGGAATATATGTGTTATTGCAATTTCAATCAAGGGATTTCCCAATACCAAGTATTTTATATTTCATCGAATTCAAAATCAAAAGAAAACAAAATCTAAGCAAGATCACAGATAAAATTCAAGATACGCAAGATCAGTAAGGAAAAATATGAAAGTAAGTATGATTGAACTTGTATATTACAAACATATTCTGTTTGAAAATTAGGAAATGAGTATCGGGAAAATGAATTGAAAAGGGCGGAAACGTCTCCATTCCATTCCACTCATTGAACGTTTTTGCTGAGTGCTACTTTGAGAGACGGTTGCAATAATGTATTCACAATGTAGTTTTAACATTTTATTAGGACTGCAACGATAGGCTTCAACTAGGTTGTATGTACCAGAGTGAATCATGGCTAGATTCTAGATAATATATGTAGACGCTAAAAGGTTAGGCCTGACAAACAGAAACTTTACTTTGATTATTTCAATTTAGAGAGACAAAAAATTGATAACTGATTATGTTACAGGCTTGTCCTGTGGATTTACACATCATTCATCATCATTACTTACTGGTTCTTCTCAGTAACGGTGGAGGGTTAGAACCAGTAGTAGAATTTTATAGTGTATAGCTAGTGTCAAACGATTCGAAAATGCTTATTAATAAGCTTACTTGAATAAAGAATAGTTTGACTTTGACTTTTGATACCTAATCGAGGTCACGAATGGTCAGGGTCAGTTAACTGTGTTGAAGTGTTTACTATGTAGGCATACTAAGCATCAACTAATTCGTCACAATATAATAAATGCAAGGTTTGTTTTAAAAATAAAACTGAAATCGCGTAAGGCTTTTTAACCTCGAAGTAGCCAGCGAGATTTTAGGGAGCTATGTTTATGGGATTATTTGTTGTCAGCCTCTGAAGACTAGTTAGTAGTGACCCTGCCTACAAAGCCAGAGGTTCCGGGATCGAATCCCGGCGAGGGCATTATTCGTGTATTTATTTAATTTATCACAAATATTTGTTCCTTGATCGTGGCTGTCTGTGTATCTAAGTATCTATACGTATTTATCTATTATATATATATCGTCACCTGGTACCCACATCACAAGCCTTAATGGGACTAGGTCGATTTGTGTAAGAGTCCCACGATACTTACTATTATTTTATGATTTTTATTTATAATATTTGGTGAGGATAAAAATACGAAGCGGTGTCTCAGACTTCACGGAACTGGGGCGTTGGATACACGAGTCTGCAATCATTTTGTTTACACGAGGGGGCGCGTGACGAGATTTGTATGGCTCTGCGAAATGAGTTTCGGTTAACGATGCGGTGGCGTTTCAGGAATTAACCTAATTATCGCCTTCCGCTAGTCGCGATCGATAGGATCAGTGATCGATAATGAAGACCTAGGCTCTCCAAAACATGTCGCGCGTAGTGACTAAAACATGTACGTGAGTTTAACAGTTTAAATAAGTATATTTATTTTATAGTGACTTCCGGAGGACATAATTGGAAGTAAAAAGATATCCATGTGACCTCGCTAGGAGTTTTTTACTGGCAACACTCACGATAAAACTCAGTAGATCCGTCTGGAGTATAGCAGCGTATAAGTTCAAAAAATATGCAAATAAAGTTAAATTTTGTGTCACAATTTCTGGCACTGAAAAAGGGCAACAAATTTCTTTATAAAAATAATTCTTTATAATATTTTATTTATTTTTTATTTTTATCATCTTTGTTTTTTATTAATTTACTTATTATTTTATGTCAAATTTTCAGATTATTATTATTATTTACTTAAATGACCTTTTCTGTATTCATACTTTTACAAACTTGACGATCGTAATATAAATTAATAGATTAATCTAGGCTAATTTGTACTGCAATTTAATATTACGAAATAAATAAATCTAATCTAATCCAATCTATTAATAATTGAAGATTGCCGGACAGACTAGCACATTGAACTTAGCTTACCCAACCATTACATATTATAACTTTATTTTCTCTGTCATTCATTACATATGTACTCTTTACCAAGTAAACAGTCAGCTAGTCAGGGGTCGTTGACCTGGCAGATAAACAGCTGACCCGTTATATTATATCTAATACCTACTAATACTCCCGCCCTTGGTTATTCTAAATCTAATTATCGTGAGATGCGGGTCAGACTGCCCATGTATGCTTGGGAGAGTCGTATAACATTTGATACATTAGATGCTTAAGCCTAAAAGTTCGTAAATAGATGATGTAACAAGTATGTATAATAACTATAATAAATAATAAGTCATGAGGATCCTTTAAGGAGAATTATGATCAGTACCTACCACAAAAGCTCCTGAGGCCCTACTGCGAACCACGAACTCTCTCGCACTTGTGAATTTGAAAGTAAGTGTGACCAATTTTCCAGATTCTACTGCCCCTATAAGTTTGCCGACCCCTGCTCTAGCCTAAAATAATATCGTTAGATGTGAGAATATCGTTAGATATTAGTTTAAGATAAGTAAAGATTAATTTAAGGTAAACAACCCCTGACAGATTTTATGTCCGAACTTATAACTACTTCCTCAAACTGAACTCGTAATATTTATCTAATATTCTATCTTTGTTACACTTGTAAACACCAGGTAAGAGTGAAGGAGTCAAGGCGAGTGCCCTGATAGTTTTGCGCTATGCTAGTCCAAGAGCCAAGTCAAGGAGTTCCTAAGTAGGCCAAGGATATTGTAATAAATTGAAGTGCAGTGAGTTCATGTCAAAGTTGAAACTGTTAAAAGTGCATAATTTAGTTTTCAACACACTTGCTCGTAACGTAGGTATTATTGAACCGCTATTAGGCTCATAATCCAAGATATTAAACACGCGTGCTTTTTCATTACGTTATTGTTCTAGTGCGGTAATAACATAACCCGACCAAGTATGTTTGCAAACATTTGCAAGCATTATGTCATGTAGATGAAGCATTCGAATTTAGTCAGGTTATGTTTATTTTTTAAATTGACCAAAGAGTTGACATGTGGCAGAAATAGCGGAATCCAGAATATTATTTCAAAATACTGAAAATTTTCGCAAAGAAATATATAAAATATTTAAATTGTGCATCCAAATTACCAAGTAATTATATTAAATGTAAATTTATCGTAATTTTATTTTATGATAATTATCGTTAATGATTCGCAGTTTTTTTTTTATATTGGCTGTTTGTCCTTAGGATCGCTAGCTTACAAATTTGCGCGCGTTTAAAAATCCCTTAGATATGCGCGCGCCGTTTTAAAGTTTGTATTTATTTTGTTATTCGGAGTGGAGTGAATTTCAAATGTTTGTTGTGTTTACTGTTATTAGTATTACTTTTGTGTGAATTGTGAACCAAGTAATGAACACGTAACTTTGGGATAGTAGGTATAGGTACCTACTATCTATTGGTTGGTAACTAGGGTTACTAAGTAAGTAGTATAGTAATTACCTAGCAACAAAGGTTAGTAAAAGTGTTACTAAAAGTCGGTTATTCCTCGCAAGTGTGTTGAAAAACGTCGTATGAAACTCGTGTGCATTGATCATTATACTCTCTGCTATCTTATGCGCGCTCGCTTGCAGCTCGCGCGCACAATACCGCCTCGAGTATAATGATCAACTTAGCACACTTGTATCATAATGTACTATTATGGCTGCGGTGGAGGCGTGATATAAGGTGTTTTATGTTTAAAACCAAAAGTCGACGACACATACAAGGTGGCCCCAGGAGGTTTTTGGAAGTTTCAGAAGGGTCCATATTTTTTGGATAATTATGATCAAACATTTTGGAAGAAGAGACATCCGCAGTAATATATTCTTATTATAGGGAGTGTTTTAAATCGACACGAGTTACGAATTTCGTTT
This sequence comes from Thaumatotibia leucotreta, assembly GCA_025490895.1. NCBI lineage: Eukaryota > Metazoa > Arthropoda > Insecta > Lepidoptera > Tortricidae > Thaumatotibia > Thaumatotibia leucotreta. The sequence continues at coordinate 17,671 of JALPQI010001813.1, read as the reverse complement.
ATGCACGTGTCTCGTTGGTACGACGTTTTTTAGTGCAGATGGCCCTCCGAAGTTTTGGACCTGACGTAAAATGACACTTCTCGCACTAGAGCCTAAAAAAGGCACCATCTGTACTAAAACAGTTCTGACAGTCAAAGACTTCAAAAACCAAAAATTCTCGTTTCCTAGGTTTCCCCCTTTCTACCTAGTTTTAAATGGTATTTTAAGGGAATCGAATACCCCAACCGTACCTCGAAAGAGTCGCATTAATGATAGATATACTGATTTATTTATCACAAATATTTGTTCCTTGGTCGTGGCTGTCTATGTATTTAAGTATCTACAATATCTACATGTATCTATCTATTACATATATCGTACCCACATCACAAGATTCACAAGCCTTAATTGAGCTTACCGAGGGGCTAGGTCGATTTGTGTATAATGTCCCAAGATATTTATTTACTTATATTTATTATACCTACGTAGCGCTTACGTGCAATTTGATCACTAGGTAAACTTAAGTAAGAATAAACACCTAGTACCGGCCTCTTATTACAATTAACTTTTTTAAAGTCTGATAGCCTAGTTTCATAAATCCTTGGTGAGAATCCTTGAAATGTGACCCGCTTGCACTGCGGATTGCTAATAGCATAGAAAAAGTTATACTCATGCATACTTAAGTACGGTGAAACAGTTAATTGCCACAAGTTTTGTACTGTAGCTTATTTTCTAATTTATGACACGATATCAAAGATATAACAGGACGGAAGGTATAATAAATAAATATTTTGGGACATCTTATATATATTAAAATTTTAAACCTTGAGTTCACAATGTTCACATACAGTCGAGGAATTTAATTTCCTACCCATTTCGTACCTTGTCACAGTGACAATCAATATGAAAGCTGCTAGGACTGTCATATTATAGCTACTATGACAAAGTACGAAATGGGTAGGAAATTAAATTCCTCGACCGTACATTTTTAGTTAAAATTTGGTAGTATTAATGTAAAAATACTCGTATATCTGCAATCGTGTTTCACTATTTGTGTCAAAGACGTCAGTCAAATGCTATGGAAAGTCAGCCATATTTGTTATTTTTTTTTTAGATTCTACTGAGATTAGTATAATATACTAGAAAAAGTATAATACTGGGTGACATCGGAGTCGTGATCCAAACTGTGAGAAACGTGTTAAGATGGTCATTCTCAACAAGGTTTCCCATGGAACAAATATGAATATCGCGAAAAAAAAACTTGATTTCATACCGAACGGTGCGGAGTGTTCATAACTTCCAGTCTCGTTTCATAATTATGTAAACACATTTGGAAAGGATTAGTATGGAGAAATGTATACATATTAATGAACTCGAACTTTATTAGTCTTAAAAAAAGTATGTTTTTTCATATAGGTCCCATAGAGAACATTGTTTAGGAAGACCATCTTAACACGTTTCTTACAGTTTGGATCACGACCCCGATGTCACCCAGTATACTAAAAACAATCATAATTGTATAAAACAGTCATGTAATTTTTGCACATACTGCTTTTAGTAAGAGAATAATGTATGGAAATCACATAGCTAAAATTCACAAATCCGGAACTATTAAAGATAGCCTCACCGCTGTTTTTGGAGCGTATAGATATTGACATAAAGTTCAAAATGGCGTTAAAATCCAAAAAAAAACACATAGCGACTTTTGTAGGCACAGCGACGATATGGGTCGATTGCAAAAAAAATTACATAGTTAAGACGTAATCAAAACAAAAATCACGATCGTGTCAATTGTGTTACGAAAGTTAGTCAAATAAATTATCGTGTATACTTTATCCAACAACCATTGGCAGTAGAAAAAAGCGTCATATTAAAAAAATGCAGGCCTGTATTGTATTTGTTGATAGCACGTAGAAAATTTTAATTTGTCGCCTTTTTAGTTGTTACACACACAGATGTCATATATACCATAGATCAAGCAAACGTATCTACTTAGCGTGTCAAATGAACTCGGTGAAATCCACTGAGTTGTCCGTCTTTAATCGCAGCTTGCTTCGGGCGTCAAATTTTGTAAGTTGAAGTGAACAAAAACATTGATAATGCCTCCTTAAGTAATATTAATTGCAACAACACAAAAAAAATATATGAATACTCAAGGGCCTGAGACATATTTAAAATCATAGGCAAGTAACAACTTCAGTACAAAATCTGACACGCTCGGCCGCCATACAAATGAATGAACTTGTTTCTTCTACTCGTATCCAAATCTAATTCTGTGGTTACACATAATTTTACTTCGTAACACAAAAATGAGGTATGCCGTTAAATTTTGTTTTAATTAAAGGTGTTTGCTTTAACTATGTACAATATTTTTGAAATCGGCCCATATAAATCTTAGCAACAACTTACAAAGAAAAAACTTGTGTAGCGCTGCAGCGCCGAGTATTATTAAATGAAACCGCATCATGTGACTCATGAAAATCAGGCGAGCCATGAATCATGAAAACAATTAACCACGCTATTTAAAAGACAGTCACTGTTAACTGACACTGTTCTTATTGCAAACTATACAATATACATAAGAGCAAATGGTCACGTTACTTCTGATAATAAGTATTCAAACGGATAGTGATAATTTGATAAATAATACTCCTACAGGGTGCAAATGTCGTGGAGCAGGAGCGAACAGGGTACTAGGGACAGTCACGCTGAGTAACTTTCACTGTGTGGAGACACCCAAGAAACAGCGAAAAAAAAACATAATTATAAGAATTTTTATCGCGATGTCTCCATAGTTCGGTTCACTCCTAGTCACAAAGTCTGTCCATTCGACTTCAGCTTGCTAATCCGGAGGGCGATGTCTGTAACTTTTTTTCGTCTACAGATCTCCTCATTTCGGATTCGATCACGTAGAGAAACCCCGAGCATAGCCCTCTCCATAGCTCGTTGAATAAGTTTTTGCTCATTCGATCCTAACAGCGGAATAACATTGTCCCAAAACTTCATAAATTTTTCGATTCTTGATTACAAAAACTGGGGGCAGCTATAAATAAAGTAGTCCAAAACGAATAGTCCAAGAATGTTAGAAGCTTAAACTACTACTATTTATGAATTTAACTGACTTGAATCAAACTGTTACTCAATAATGAAACTTAATAACTTAATAATTGTCCTGTACGATATTTAGAATCAAACATAATATTTATAAATGTTCAACTGCTGTATAACTGCTAACTTCAACTGCTGTATAAATTCTAACTGCTTATGTAAATGATACTTTTAATATAATGTGCAACCGTGGAGTCACGGGACAGGCTCTGCCTAGTGTGATCCACCAAAATGTAATTATTAATGACTGTTTTTTAAAATAAAATTTTACTTTACTTTACTTTACTTAAACTACATAGTTCTATTTTTTGTTCCTTAAGGTGCATTCAGACCAAAAGAGCATTCGCTGTTCTATCCCCCGCTCTACGAAATCAACCAATCACGTTTTGTATAACGATCGAATTTCGTAGAGTAGGGGTTAGAATAGCGAAGGTTCGTTTGGTCTGAATGCACCTTTAGGACTTCACACCTGACTGCCTCGGCCTCACATAACTTCACGCGTCTTCTTACTTTTGTCTATGCCTAAGCAACAATGGACGAGATAATGAGCAAGTTAACTTAAACAATGCTCATAAAATATGTTCATAACAGGAAGCTTTTTACACCTGTAAAATGAGCTATATGCCTCATACGATTAGAGAGTATTTCTGGAAAAAATACTGCTAATTATATGAGACAAACATCTACATCATTTTGGTTTATAAATTCAAACTGTTAGAATTTAATTTGTGTGAGATTTTACTCGGTAACTCTAACTCTCTAGCGACGACCGATTCTTCTCTTCTTTAGGTATTCTTTGTTTTCGACAATGGTAATATCGTCTTGGGATGCCAACGAATTATATAACGAACCATTATAATTTATAATGATAATACTGTGTTACATTAGATGTATAATGTCGGCGGTTCCCGTGAATAAACGTGTATTACCAAATTAGCAACTTTACAGGAAAGATAAAACATTTTGAATAACTCTTCCCCTATTAGATTGATTTGATAACAATTTTAGACGTTTAAATTGTAACTTGAAAATATGTAATGTAATATACATTTTACAGCATATTAACACGAAATATATTCGCCACAAAAAGCATTTAAATATCTCCAGAGACCAATATTTTATTTTTAGAAAAAAATTATCTTCAGATTTATATTCAGAATACATTTCATCTTCCAGTCCCTGTATAAATAAAAAGGCTTTCACGCATGGAGTGTTGGAAATAATGATTTCCGTTACATAAGATTCGGGATCATTTAGGATATTTAGTATCACGCTCGTTAGCACGTTTTCAAACATCGTCCTTACCATGAGATAACGCGAACATACCGTCTGAGTAATTTATTTTCTGTGTATCCCGTTCGTACTATATTAAGGTGCATTTAGACCAAACGAGCATTCGCTCATTCTATCACCCACTCTACGAAATCAACGAATTTCGACGAATCACGTTTTGTGTAACGAACGAATTTCATAGAGTGGCGGATAGAATGAGCGAAAGCTCGTTTGGTCTAAATGCAACTTTAATGTAATCGAGAGTTATAGCTTCGCAAGTCCTGGTCTGTTTAAAAACAGCTGGGAATATGAATTTCATATTAGTGCGACAAAGACTTGGCTGCCTTTCGCTTACGATTGACGATTAAACGTTAGCGATAAGCACCCAGGTGACCGAACCAGCGAAGTCTGTGTGACTTTAAGTATTATGCCGATGATGTTGGGTAGTAAATTACGCAGGCGGTAATTACTCCCCCGAGTAACACATGGTAAGAATACGGGAGTCAACGACCGAATCCAAATTTTCACAGAAAATAATGTTTCGCCTTTCGGTAATGTGTTATGTCAGAGCGAAATTTGTAGCTACTCGTAAAGTAATTAGTTAACAAATATGTAATGTCCTCTCATCTCTCTCTATCTGAAAATGTTTTCATGACGAGAATTTTTCGACGTTTACTATGTCCGTTTATTGCTTCAGTATTTTTTTAATGCAGACTGTAAAATACGTACAAATAATCTAAAAAAGAGAGCAGCAGTTTCAAGTGTACCATTTGGATTATATTGCTTTTCCTCTCACACTCTTGTGGTGCGTTTAAGTGTGAATCTTCTAACACCAGAAAAAACCGGCCAACTTACAGTCAAGTGCAAAAATAAGTATCAAAAGAATCCGCTCATAAATATGTTACGACGTTCTTATTACACAGAATTAGAGTGCACTGGGACATATTTTTGAACATTATTGTGTACACCTTATTTTGTCTGTAACTGTACCAAATAGAAGGAACCTAATTAAAATTTTCTATAGACAGGCAACTCTTAACGCCATTTTATTTTTAATTTTCCACCTTTTCTACTGACAAACTGGTTGACCAGAGTATATCTCAAATATTCGCTGAGAACACATTGTACAAGAATTCTTGCCGTTAGCATTTCCCGTCATATTAATATTATGTATGGAAAGCATGTAGAAAGGTTGATAATGATTTCCTTCACGTCAGAAATCATTTGGGTTCACGCCTCGTTATCGCATTTCCTCGAAATGCCGATGGGGTCAACGACCTGAGCTTTCCTTCCGAATACTCGTATTCAGACGCCCTTCAATAATGTGTTTGGAAGCACTGGAGCAGGGTAAAGTATGTATATTGTGGGAACAAATAAGTAAGGAGAAATTTACTAGAACCGAAAAGAATATTTGATTATTATGTAAAGTTGACGATCTTTTCAACTTAAAGCCAAACCACACCAGATGCGTGTTTGCTGAACTGGTTGTGGCGTGAGCGTTGTAGTGTATGTGAATGTCATATTAGGTGGCACACCGCTTGCGTGGTATGCAAGCGCGCGTCTCCAGCAAAATGCGGTGTGCAATCTACTATGACTTTTACATAAGCTACAACGTGCACGCCACTCACAAGCGCACGTTTTGCACACGCATTTGGTGTGGCCCGGCCTTTAGTCAGTAAGTACGTCTATGATGAATACGAACCAGGTCTCTGGTTCGAATTGCGGTGAACGCATCTTTTTGTGTGTCACAAATGTTTTTACGTATGTTAGTTATCGTTGTTTAATGTATACCGTCGTTGAGCCGTCTCCATAAATAACATGTCTTATTTGAACTTAGCGTGGGAACTCAGTTGATTTGTGTAAGATTGTCCCAGGGTATTATTTCTTTCTTTTACATTCATGTCGGTGGACCAATTTCCATGAGTCCCTGATCTAGGCTTCTCCTCGTTATATCCTTTACATCACTTTACTTTGCTGGTGGTTTCGCTCGGATAGCTACCACCGTATTACCCGTTAACCTGCCGCTAAATAGCAGTGTTTGCACTGCTGTGTTTCGGTTTAGGGGTAAGACAGCCGGTGTAATTACTGGCATAGATAGAGGCAATTCATCTAAGTCCTCAACAGGGTAGGCAGCGCATAGGCGATCTTTTGATCACTATGTCCATGGGCCTCAGTTCCTGCTTTCCATCAGGTGGGCTGAGAGCTCAGTTGTCTACATTCGTCATAGTCATAAATAAAACTTCATCAAGAATTGATCCTTGGGGTAGTTAAGGTCTTATAACTATTATCTAGCTTGGAGTTATATTATAACAAAATAGCCTAAGTACAGGTACTTACGTACTCAAGTTTTCTTCACATACTCAAGTGCTCAGTTTTACTATTTCATGCTATCATTTGATACTTACTCTGTATCTTACATTTGTAAGATACAGAGTAAGTATCAATAGTTCTCGAGTTTGCAGTAACGGTTAAATTTAACCACGACCTTTCCAAACTTCTAAGCAATTTCAACAAACTCCAGAACTAATCAAGTGTAAAGGTCAATCCTGCTATATCTCGTTACACGCGATATCGCGAGATATCGAGAAATATCGGTTACCTTAGGATTAATATCCGGCGGATATCTTTTCCAGTACGACGGCTGTGTTCGGAATAGAGAATAAAAACTCAATGTAATACCATTTTATTGTTTGTAGGGCACTTGGAACACAAATCGAATGACAGCTTCCCATCTTCAACGAACTACATTTGAAGCAGCGTTCGAAAATACCGAATTTTTAAATGTAAAAAATATAATAATTCAAGCTTTAGGCACTGGGTGCTTAGACAAGTTGCCAATCGCTAACGCTTAATCGTCAATCGAAAACGAAAACCAGCTTACTGTCTTTGTCGCACTAATATGAAAGAGTGACAGAGAGGGAAAACTACGATACGCTACTGAGCGTTAGCGATTGGCAACTTGGCTAAACATCCTGGTCTCATCGCGAGCTACTAAGCTATATGAACTATCGGCTATAAACACGAACAAAAGATACACACTCCCGTGTAAATAAAAAAGACACGGCGATACTCGCCCGGCGGTGATAGCTGATAGCTTATATTAAATAAGAGGTCTTTAAATATGTATTTTTTTTGCAATCGACTCTTTAGGCGACAGTTTACAGAATAGACAGTTTATACTTAATCCCAAAACACTGATTCAATAGGTTTATAATAATGTCTAGTGTTTACTGTCAGGCGGGTGTACTTGATTGATACCGTCATGGTCATACTACACAAAAAATACAATTCAGATGCATCAAATGCATGCAAGAATAAAGCTCTAGACGATGAAATATTGAAGATATCTCATTTCCAATAGAATGAAATTGGCAGTGAGCTTCTTTATAAGTTGGCAGGCCATTAGTTTGGCTCCCGATACCTGTTCGATGAAATGCTGGATGGATATGAAGTCATCAAAACATCCCTAAACACGAAAATTTGGTATCTTATTTTGTATACATGTATACTTATACTTATAAGTAGTACTTTTAAATGGAATTAATATCTCTATAAATATGTATTTTAATTATTTAGCGACTACGCGCTACATGTTTCGGATAGCCTAATAGGTTTCCATTAGCAAGCACTGAGCAAGCGATCACAAATACGCGCTGCGCTCCCGAGTCGCGAGGCGTGAACGATAATGGAAACGAAATGTCTCATATCATAGATAAAATTAAAATCAAGGATGAAACCATGACTGATCGTAGAGAAATTGCTACTGCATTTAATAACTTCTTTATAGACTCTCTGCCGGTTACGCTGCCTTCAGATGGAAATGTAGAACGTAATAAGATTCCACGAATATGTTTTAGCATGTTTTTACGTCCGGTTTGCCCCGACGAAATTCTTAAAGTCATAAAATCTTTGAAAAACACTAAATCGGTAGGTTACGATGAAATATCAACCAACGTAATAAAAGAATCTGCGATGTGCATAATAAATCCCTTGGCATACATCGTAAACCTTTCTTTTCAAGTCGGTATTTTTCCAGAGAGACTTAAGTATTCACTCATTAAACCCCTTTACAAAAAGGGGGCTAAAGAAGAAATAAGCAACTACAGACCGATCACTCTAATACCGATTTTTTCTAAAATATTTGAGCGACTGATGCATACAAGATTAACAGCTTACTCTGATAGATTTAATATTATAACGAACGAGCAGAGTGGCTTTCGCAAAAACCGATCGACCGATCTCGCTATCTTTCAACTGCTGAAAACCATCCATGAATGTGTGGACAGTAGAACACATGTAGCGGCAATTTTTACTGATATGTCAAAAGCATTTGACTGTGTTAGTCATAGGATACTTCTTGACAAACTAAATTGCTATGGCATACGAGGGCTACCTCTGGATTGGTTGAGAAGTTATCTTGCGGATAGGCAACAGTGCACCGAGTTAAATAACTACTGCGATGAAACAAAAGAAATAAACACCGTAAGATCAGAATTTAGAATCAATCAAAGAGGTGTTCCACAAGGAAGTATTTTGGGGCCACTTTTGTTCTTGTTTTATATTAATGATATGCCAAAATACACAAGCAACCAAATGGTGCTTTATGCTGATGACAGTACGGCTATTGTAAAATGTACACAATCAGTAGAAAATTATGAATATGAAATAAATAAAACTCTCACTAACATTGTTGAATGGTTGCATATGAATGATTTAAATATAAATATTCCAAAAACACATGTAGTCCAATTTCATTCCGCCTATAGACCAGCTTTGACAATTAATATAAATTATAATACAGAATGTATTGACATAACAAACAATTCTAAGTTTCTTGGATTATTTATAGATGACAATTGCAATTGGAAACTACATATAGAAGATTTATGTGCTAAGCTTTCTAGATTTATATATCCACTACGCACAGTTGTGCATAGCACATCAGAAAAGGCGGGCGTTTTGGCATATCATGGATATGTTCAATCGTTGCTGTGCTATGGCATTATCTTTTGGGGCAACTCCACTGATTGGCTTAAAGCTTTTAAAATACAGAAACGTTGTGTTAGGGCTCTGTGTGGTGCATCACAGCGCGAATCTTGCAGACCGTTATTTAACAGATATGGTATATTACCCCTACCCTGCTTATACATTAAGGAAGTGGCGATGTTTGTTAAAAAACACATACACATGTTCGAAACTGTGTCTAAATATAATAGAAATTTTCGTAATAATAATAAGTTGACAAATATACATTGCCCACGCACTACATTTTATAAGAATAGTATCTTCTTTATGTGTATTAAAATATATAATTTTATTCCAGATAATTTTAAGTCGTTTGACTGTACGAAATTTAAAAAGATAATTAGTGAGTGGTTACTGAGTAAGATGTTTTACACACTCAATGAGTTTTTAGAAAATAAAGGCAATATGTAATTCCAACTTCATAAATCGCACAATCGTTGTTAGCAATAATTTATAATATATATATTTAAGAATTATTGTACACCATTAAGATGGTAGGCTATGGTTTAAGTAACTTTATGTATTTTTGTAACATCTTTTGTACCACCTATAGTCGCAATAAAGAATTTTTGACTTTGACTTTTGACTTTGACTTTGAAACCTAGGCGCTCCGAAACATGTCGCGCGTAGTGTCCAAATGCACATGATCATCGTGATTTATCAACTATAAATATGATTAAACGGTTATACCGTTTAATCATATTTATAGTTGATAAACGATGGCATTTGGTGCATATATTATAAGCGATAAGTGAGAATGACAGATTCGAACGAAAAGTCACGTGACCATTTCCATACATTATTATGGTCACGTGACTTATATACATATACGATTTCAGAATGGCATCATGGCTAGAAGTTCCCGGTTTTATTGTGATTTACGAAAGATCTTAACTAATACTAGTATCAGTAGTATCTGATGATACAGTTATTTACAGTGTCATTGCAGTATCGACTTGAATTTCCTATGACACGTCCTAGCTAAGGACACAAACAGTAGGAAAATGTGAGGTATTATTGACAGTATTTGCTTTGTTTACCATAATTATATTTTATTTATAATTTACTTGATTTACGAATAATTATGCAACCAATTACGTTAGTAATGTTTACTACAATGTTAGTAGTATTAGTGTTGTTTATAGCAAAAGTGTGTATCTAAGTAACTCACTTTTTTCAGGTACCTGTATTTTCTACGAAAATTACAAAACCATTCGTAGGCATAATAGAATCTTACAATTTCCGGTAAAATATGACACTAAAGTATTTCTAACAGGAAAGATGTTATTAGGAGCAGTAATATTTGTCTTCAGAGTTTACAATCGTGACCGGTATTACACGTACACTTTTAGTAGTTAGCTAGTCTTATTACCTAGGCAATAGAGTTCAAAGTGAATCCAGCGACACAGGAAACGACAGTTGACAGAGCACAATGTGTAACGGAAAGTGTTTTGGCTCATTTCTTATTTCTTTGACGGGAAGACGTGGTTATTTGTAAACATCTTGACGGTCTCAGTAGCTCAGTAAAGTCCGAGCGCCATCGCCGCGGTGTAGCGTAAGTAAATGCCATAGTAGAGGGCACACCGTTTGCTGACACGCGCGCGTGGACTCCATGCAAGCGGTGTGTGCCATCTAATATGACATTTACATACGATACAACTCGTACGCCACGCACATGCGCACGCTCACCTACTGCACTCATCCGGTGCGGGTTGGCCTCAAGAATTTCCCATGTTATTTAATTATTTTTCCTAACTAGTGCGCAAAAACAAACTTTGAGCACGCTTCGCGCGCGAAAATTTCTCTTTTTGACGCACTTGTTATGAAAAAAATCGTCCCTTACACGTGCAAAAACTTTTTTTTAACTAGGGTGATTGTCGCCCTCGTTTTACTCGGGCTCCAACTTTCACCCTCGCCGAAAAAAAGTTTTCCCGCACTAGTTAGGAAATGTACTATTTTAGTACAGATGGTGCCTTTTTTAGGCTCTAGTGCGAGAAGTGGATCATTTTACGTCAGTTCCAAAACTTCGGAGGGCCATCTGTACTAAAAAACGTCGTACGAGACACGTGCACTCGTTTCGAATTTCATGTTTTTCGCACTTGTGTCGTAATGTATAGTACAACATTACTCGTTAGCCGAAAGCGCCTGAAGTCCAAACATTTCGAACAATAGAGTACTTAATACACTGACAGCTTACCAGATAAAGCAGCTTAGGCGGATTTAATATTGCGACGACTGCGACTGGCCAAAGCACACAACACAAGGATTTCTGTCCTTTACAAAGATCGCTAAGGCGCTTGAAGTTTCAGTAAACATGTTTTAGATTTCAATAGAATGAAATTCGTAGTATTCGGGGTTACTAGATTTCATATTGTATTTTATTTGTAAACAGTCTTAAGGTGCATGCAGACCAAAAGAGCATTCGCAGTTCGTGTCGATTTAAAACACTCCCGGTCGTGCTTTTCGAAACATATTTTTTTTCGCACTTGTATTGTAACGAACTATATTCTAAGGTCTAGAGGGGTCACGGCTACTTTAGAAAAAACGTGTATGTAATTATAATCGTTGTTAGTAAGTATACAAAAAGTAAATGTTATGGGACATATGGGGCTCAAAAATTATTTCAGCAAATAATTGAATACATGACCAAAATAGTTTTTTTTCTGTTTGAATATTAATAATCAGCAGGAAGATTGCGAACATCATATGCAGGTAAATTTGGAGTTATTCACTATCAAATATATTTGAGGCTATTTGAACTTTGTTAATAAGAGGCGTATGAAGCAAAGAGTTCACAGAAGAACAGCGAGCGGCAATTCACCCACATATACATATATTCAATTCCTTGAAAATATACCACACTAGCCCAGTTTATAGTAAAGGTACACGTGTCTAGGAAAACACGACGTGTGCCTTTACTACCATTACCAGGGTTTTGCCACGTCTGATGTAAACGCTGCAAAATCTAGACACACCCCAACCAGCAAAAACGACGAATAAGCTTGATGTTATTCAGCTAAAGGTAATTTAACGGTAACCACTGTGATAATATGTCGTATAGAAGCTTATTACATTGCGTCGCATCGTTTGTCGGAGACATACTTAATTTATAAATAAATTATATAGTTGTCTATGCTTTGACAACGGCTTCTTCCTTTGTACTTCTATCATTACGTATCGACCTTTAATATATTTATTCTTATTAATTGTTATAAACGTGTTTCCTTGACATCGTTTGTATACAAAGGGGCGATTTCACTACAGTTTTATTTCTCCTGATTCCTATAATGGGCCATAGGCTTACCTAGTATAGGACTCAGGACACTAATCCTAGGCTTATCAGAAATCTCCTGTATCGATAAAAAGATGAGTGTAACAAGCTGTAGAGCTGTTTAGATACCTATATAAATCTTTTTTCATTTTCATTACAGTCCAGTTGAGAAATTATTATTATTATTCCTTTACACAATTCACACTCTGTCAACTTTCGTGTTGAAGAAAATAAATTGGCCGCTGCTAAAAGATTCGCTATTCGATCGCGCATAGTGGAGTTCTCGCTGCTGCAACTCGATATAACTGAATAAATGTTGCAATAGAAGGTTCTAGTACTGACAGATATATTTTATTGGACGTCCTAGCCAGTAATAACTACAGCCACAAACCAGTGGTAAGGATACTGGTACATCTAGGAAGGCACGTACGAACTGTTTCTCTACTTACCTAATTAATTGAACACGTTTTTGCTTCGTTGGCTAGAGTAGCTGGATAAAGATTATTTGCTCAAAATGATAAAGAATAAATACGATCCCTCATTATATTCAGTACCGCAAACCCACCCAACTATGATCGTTACTGCAACTATGGTCAACAATTTCCTAAATAAGTATCAGTCCCAGTCTCTTTTTGGCTTTGTCCAATTTTTTATTATTATTAATGAGGAGATTGAGGAGTTGCTACCTATGAATAGCACGATTAACATAACAATCACACCTAGTGGAAGATATTAGATTAAGTTTTTGACCATTGTTGGGACCGTTAGAAGGGTCCACGGAAAGAACATGTCTAGTCAATTCAAATTACAGAAGGAAAAACCAACTTACTTTAAACAGAATAAGGTGTGAATTTGCCCTGATTTTAAAGAACTGATTTTTAAGCTTTGGACATGTTTTTTTCCGTGGACCCTTCATTTGGTTGGAACTTTGGACTATAGTTAGGTGGTTTTACGTTTGATAATTATAATATAGTTAGATGTCAAGGAAAAAAATATCAAGTCGTATATAAATGAACCAACTAAAAAGTAAGCACACAAGAAATAAAACAAAAGAAATATAAAATAAAAGAAACTAAAAAGGAAACTTACAGGTAGAAACCATGGAGGCAAGTCAAAAGCAAACTTCGTAGTGATTAATATTCGTGGACGGCTCCTGCAAAAGAAAGTTAAAGTTGTAAAAAAAGAAAATAAACTGAAGAAAACACAGATAAGATTGAAACAAATTGAGGTGATAAAAACAAAAGGTGCTAAATAACATAAATAACAGGTTTTTGGGTATCCCTATTTCTTTGTAAATTGAGTTATATGTTATATCCGACAACGGGGAAATCGTAATATAATTTTATGTTATTCAGGAATCAGATTAGGGAATATACCCAAACCACGTGCCCTATTTTTTACCAATTTTGTAGAAATTTATCCATATTCGTGGTCCGAGTTATATTCAGAATTTGGTTTCAGCTATCCTTATCCATCAGGGACAACATTTTTTACATGGAGGTATTGGAGGTATTTAAAAAAATATTTGTTCTGCCGTTTTTCAACGCTTATCTGTTCCATTTTCGGCATTTTAAAAGTTTAATTACAAGTAGTAGAATATTATATCTAAAAAATCCTAATATTTACTATAAAAGCTTTCGTTGCTGATGCCTAAACCACACTACCGCTCTAGCAAATCGAAAGCTTCGCTTTGCTAAACTCGCAATTTTTTGTTTGGTATATGTCATCTACTTTTTATAATTTATATATATGCATATTAGTGTCACTACTTAAAAACACAAATTTAAAGATATTTAGTCAAATTATTTCTTTTGTTCCAAAAAATATATTTTTACTTTTTGCCAACAAAAATGACAAAACAATGCCCCCGGCGCGTCCATCATAAAATCTAATTATATTTTAAATGGTAAACACAAAATAAACACTCAGCTGGCTAAATATAACCCTTTCATCTCAACGAGGGCGACCACGCGTCCGGACGCGACGGAAAAAGGAATAAAAGAGAAAATGTCCGCGCACTGTGACCACATGTGGTGTGCAACTGTGGATACTGTGCATGAACGCTTCGAATAAGAGTAATCCTACTATTCCTGGTGTACGAGAAATAACGGAAATATTATGTGAGCCTCCATATACAGGGTGTAAGTCTAATACGGGCGAAGCTCTTAACGGGTGTTAGTTTACGATATAATAAGAACATTCAAATAACTTTTACTTAAAACAAGAGCAACAAAATTTTCCATACAAAATAATTCAGCGCGCAATGTAGAGCAACATACGCGAGTTAAACTCTCGTTGACAGCTAATTTCAAAAGCAGATGACATAACTGACATATTAACAATAACATATGTTCGTACACGAGCGAATGCTCATTCTATCCCCCACTCTAAAGGTGCATTCAGACCAAACGAGCATTCGCTATTCTATCCCCCACTCTACGAAATCAACGAATCACGTTTTGTGCAACGATCGAATTTCGTAGAGTAGGGGGTTAGAATAGCGAATGCTCGTTTGGTCTGAATGCACCTTAAGAAATCAACGAATATCGATGAATCACGTTTTGTCTAACGAACGAATTTCGTAGAGTGGGGGATAGAAGGAGCATTCGCTCGTTTGGTCTAAATTCACCTATTATTAGATGTCATACATAAGTATACCAAAACCAAGATTTTTTCTTTATGCGTGACAACTAATATTTATAAAACGTATTGTGAAAACACAAGTCAAATTATTTTCCAAAGAAGACCGAGTGGCCGAGTGCAAGCATCAGCCGCGAAAGCTGAGCACGTGGGTTCGATCCCCACCTCGGTCGTTGGTGATCTTGGTCGTTTTTTTCTTTGGTATATGACATCCAATGTTTATAATAATATTTTTCTCAAACTTGCTACGGAATGTTAATGTTACTTACTTTAAATTAAACCCGGAAATACTATGTATCCGGTGGCATATGCTAAGATGATATGTAAAGAGATTTCATGTATTTATTTCACACCTAGGACTGCAAACAAACTGTCTTTTGTTTTGAAACGTCAAATTGTGACACTAGGTCTTGACATTCAGCCACAGAAAAAAAAAATAACCTAAGAACTAATGTCTATACCACCAGGTAAAACGATGCCTTAAACAGATTTAAAAAAAAAATAGGCGCGAATGTTTTTTTTTTATGTTTTACGATACTGTACTATTGGTTTATTTACAAATTAAATAGTATGATTCGGCGAAATCAGTTCGTTTTATTTCATGGCCAGTTTGAGAAAAGCACTATACAAATCTCGGCGAGAAACAGGGTTACAGGTTACAGGCCGCGTATCCCTATCTGGCCTCAGTTCCTTCGGCCAGATATATCTACTTGGCCTGTAACCCTTCGTTTCCCGTCCTCTATAGTAATGTACTATTACGTAAAGTTCGATGACCACAGCCTCGCAATTTGTGATATATCAGCCTCTAAGAACAATGCAAACACACCCACACCCAATCACACATGTAAGTGTTACTTCATGCTTAGTCATAGATGTTTGTTCGACGTCTAGTTTTTGCGCTCTGCCTTAGTGCATAGCTATTATTAGATTAACGTGACCACTGGCCAGTGTGACCATTTAAATTGATCATTTCCTGCTTAGTTAATTAAATAAGCTATTAAAGCTGTTCAACAAAACAGGAAAATTATATTTAGCTACAATATCAAAATTACTTACGCAAACGTATTTATATAAGGCGCAATGCGCAATTTATGCGTAGTCTATTCAAGTTTAATTAAATGCTAATATTAAAATATAATTTAATTTATTTTATAAAAACAATAACTATACTACGCTAAACTAAGCCTACGTTAAGAACTACGGGGACCTAAACTATAAATACAAATGTCTCCCACATCGCTACCAGTGGGCAAAGTATAATCAATTTTTTAGAAAAGGTTTGGGACCACGCAAAATAGCCACGTTTGATGTCGAGTTGCGAAAAAAATGGCCAGAATACAATAAAACACGGTTTTCTCAAGTAGGGACAAAAATAACTAACAAAATATTAGTGAAAACATGTAGTTTTCGAGTTGTAAAACCCCTAAGAAGCGCCACAAAAAGATTCGATGTCGATGTCAAGCATTCCTGAAATAATGAAATTACTTCAATAATAAATTATTATGGTCACCTGACTTGTCGCTTATCGTATACGATTGCAGAATGACATCTTAGTTAGGCCTGCTGGTATAATAATATATATAATAATATAATATATATAATGGTATAATAGCCCGTATTCGATTTATACTCAGTATAACAGGTATCCTAGCTAATCCGGCAGCAGGCTAACATATACAGGGTGAAAAACATGAGTCGTGAACAGTAATACGTTTTTATAACTCTACAGGGTGACATCGGGGTCGTGATCCAAACTGTGAGAAACGTGTTAAGATAGTCTTCCTAAACAATGTTCTCTATGGGACCTATATGAACAAACTTACTTTTTTTACGACTAGTAAAGTTTGTGTTCATTAATATGTATACATTTCTCCATACTAATCCTTTCCAAATGTGTTTACATAATTATGAAACGAGACTGGAAGTTATGAACACTTCCGCACCGTTCGGTATGGAAACAGTTTTTTTTTTTTTCGCGATATTCATATTTGTTCCATGGGAAACCTTGTTGAAAATGACCATCTTAACACGTTTCTCACAGTTTGGATCACGACTCCGATGTCACCCAGTATAAACAACTAACAATGGAATGCCCCACAACTTCCTTAATAAATTAATAATAGTCACGTTATTTTTTGTGGCTTTTTCAAATTTTTAAGGCGTTTTTCAGAAATGATAACGGCTATGTATTTAAAACGTTAAATGTAATAAATATCATTTAATTTTACACGAAATGACTAAATTTCTGTATAATTACTTCAATTTGAAGAGGTAATTTAAATGATTCCGTTAATTTGTCTTAAAAATCCTTTTGGATATCCTAAAGCAAAAAAATACAAAAATATAAACCCAAAAAAATACAAAAAGTAAATAAAT
>JALPQI010001812.1:0-118450 GCA_025490895.1 Thaumatotibia leucotreta | reverse complement strand
CTGGGATACCATGATTTTCATGTGAAATATCATGGCAAACTGTATTATCACAATTATTGTCATGGGGAGTAGTATGATCATTACTAACCGTAATTTGTTTGCGTAGCTCATCCATTTCCTTAAACAGTTTGTCCATTAAGCGCGTCGAGCGTCGAGAACGCTTACTTTTCTTGTGTCGGCGGCGGCGCGACCGCTTTTGACTGCTCGAGGAGCTTGATGAACTGCTACTACTCGAACTGCTGGATGTACTACTGCTTCTAGGCCGTTTACGTGGCACTCCACTTGGTCCAGGTTGTGCCTCTGCAGAGCCCTCTTGATTATTATCCATTTCTAAAAAATTTATCGTATTAATCTTATGCAAATAAAACACATATAACTGGTATTTACAAAAATAAATTGATAACGTGGTGGTCCGAACAGAAAAACTGTTAAAATAGGAAAGACCACGCACTACTGCAAATATTAGGAATCGGGTACTTACGTGAGCACCTTTTATGATTTAACACACTTTTAACAACGTAGTTGTTCAAAAAACTCACGAGTAAAAATCTTATTTTTACGTTCAAAACTTATAACGGTCGCAAGGTCAGGGTAGCTGACGTTCTGCGCACGTGTTCGACGGGAAACAAATCGCCAATGACAAATTGATCACCGGACATCTTTTAAATACTTGGTCTAAAGATGATTCGGCCGCCAGGTGTCGCCACTGTCTATGAAAACGAGTCAAATAAAGCACTTTGCTGGTGATAATTCGACGGAAACGGATATGCTCTCTCAATTATAAAGCTTCCAGTGACGGTCAAGTAATTTAATCCAATAATAAAACGACCTCAATACTCGGAATACTCGTATATTAAATAAATAAGGAAGTCTAGTTTCTTACCCGTTCTTCTCAGTTTAGTGGTGTAGAGTTAGAACTGGAATTAGTTTAGTTTTTTATAATCTTGCTATTGAGTATGAGAGTATGACGATTTAAAAGTGCTTG
Source organism: Thaumatotibia leucotreta (assembly GCA_025490895.1). Lineage (NCBI taxonomy): Eukaryota > Metazoa > Arthropoda > Insecta > Lepidoptera > Tortricidae > Thaumatotibia > Thaumatotibia leucotreta. The sequence goes on along the minus strand of JALPQI010001812.1, from coordinate 117,465 downwards.
TTACTAGACATACTTGAATAACGAATCATTTGATTTAATGAATTTAAAACAAGGCGGACCACGTGCATCGTGCGACGATTTCACCAATACATTTCACTACTTCCTATACAGCTCAGTCGTGACTCGGGATTAGGGCTGCCAACTGTCCCGCTATATGCGGGACGTCCCGTTTCTGGGGTTTTTTTGTTTGCGTTAAAGTAAACTTATTTAGGTCAAATTTGCGACTATCTTAAAGTCAAAGACTATTCTTTATTGAAGTAAGTGTATAAATAAGCATTTTTATTACTTTTTTCTACTACCGTAGGTACTTTTATTTGTCATTTACATGGGTCGTGATCACACCTTTAAGCCCCGACCTTACAGATGTCAAGATAAGTCTATATTGTCTATTCCCTATAAACGCATTCGGGTTTACACGCCAGTGCGTTTTTTGCATTTTAAGACACCTCGTATATACAAGACTTAATGAAAGACATGGCTGCCAAACTAATTTAATAAAATAATTCAGATGAACAGTAAACCATAGAGGAGCTTTCTTTTTTAATTTTGACGTCTCCCGCCCGACCTTGATGATTAATAAAATTGTGTTTGACTGAGAATATTTCTCAATTTTACAACTTTATTTAAATGTGTGGTCGTAGAAAAAGTATTGTATGTGTTAAGTATGTAGGAGCAAAGGGAACGTGAGTCAAAGACGAGTGCTGCTTTTAGACTGTTTTATTTATCAATTGTTCATCCACCCTCCACATGCACAATATAATAACATGACAATTCCCTTTTTTTTTCAAAAAGAAAATAATAAATTATAATATAGGATTAGCTTTACTTCGCCTAACTCACTATTTTCAAACAAACAATAACATATTATTGAAGTATTAAGTTAATTACAACCTCTTAGCGTTAACTTTCTTTACAAAAAAATGAATAAAATTTTATTGCAAGATGAGAAAAATTTACATTGGATTTGGTAAGACGTTCTATAAAATTAATACATAATGTACTTAAAATTCAATTTAAGTCATTAGTTAAAATTGAACTAAATAGTTCATAAGAATACAATTTATTTCTATTAAAAATAAAAGGGAGCTGAGCAAAATTAATAACTTAATATTTTATATAAAAACAAGTAAAACTAAAACAATAAATTAAATCATCTCATAATTACAATCTCTAAAATTCTTTATATGATTGATTACATTATTATCACAAAAATAAAATTCATTCCTATAAAGAAAAAGAGTAAAATAAAAATGATAAGATCGAAACGTAAATATAAGAACAAGTAAAAATAAAACAATAAATTAAATAATCTCATAATTACAATCTCCAAAATTCTTTGTGTTTACTTATTCCTTAACTACATTATTCTCATAAAAATCCAATTCGTTTTTATAAGTATGCGTCCCGCAAAAAGTTCGCGTGGGACGCCGATTGTCCCGCTTTTCAGGGAATACTAAAATAATAATATGAATTCGTAAATGAGAGCAATTTAAGATTGCGTCATATGAATTTGAATGTACCGCGACGTCCGCGACTACAGCCTGCGAGCACCGTGCACTGAACGTGTATACTGCCAAAATATGGATGATTGCGTTGGGTGCATTAGGTGCATCTAAATTGAACCTATCTGTCCCGCATTTTATGGCCAAGTCCCGCAATTTATTCGCGAATGTACCGCATATCTATGATCTTTGGTTGGCAGCCCTACTCGGGATATATCATCGCTTCATCGCAATCAATGTGATTGTTCAACGCACGCCACCTACAATGGAGAGATCATTGATTCATCAATAAGTGCATTTCCTTACTAAGAGACATGCCATTTCTTTATTCTTGTACTTGACGATGACGACACAGTCAGCGAATTAACAACACATACTTCTAGAAACAGATAAAATAGATAAACGTAATCTGAAAATTTATCATTCGAACTTTGATTTCGAATAAAAAAATTGCTAATTACTAATTGCATCAATATTTCCTGATATGGTAGAATGATTATGATTCCGTGGTTGATGTGAAAAGGAAATCTCTGAGATAAAAGTAGTTAAAAAATCGGGCATCATTTACAATGGTCAGAGTAGTTGGAAGTTCAGCTATTGCAAAAAAATGTTGATAGGTACAAATTACTATTTATTTAGTACCTAAAATAAATCTTTTAAATCATAAGACTAGAGCTGTGGTATGTATATATATCATGGCAATCGTACTTGCAAAACGTACAATAACCCTAATTACAGTAAAGTAAACCAGATCAATCAAAACAGCAGATGCTTGAATGCAGGGCACCACATGTAAATACAAAGAACCGCGTTATACAACAGATTGACCAATTACGATCTGTATTCGTAAACCATTCCGTACTTGATTGTATGTTAATCCCAATTATAATTTGACCCCTGGTTTTGTTGAATCACCATTCGGGAAAAAATAGTATGAACACATTCCTATTTAGAACGGAGCAACAGTATTTAAATGCCCTTTTTGTCAAATACGAGACTAATGAAGTCATTAGTCATTTATCGACTAGGAATTTGGTTTGAGAATCCCTGTTACGGAAAATATTAGGAAAGTTTGCCTTTGACATGAAAAAAAAAGAGGTTACCGCCTCCAGAAATCAAGGATCTCAAGAAGACAATAAGTCCGATTTTAAAAACAAAAATTATCATGACGAAACTAGTAATAATATAACGACACTCATCAAAAATATTTAGGAGAGGCACAATAACCTAAAAACTCATCATCGCATAAATGATACCGTATACTTATGTAAATGCTGATCACAATAGTAAAATCAAACGTGCACGTTCTCCAAACGTCGCCTCCAAGTATCTCAAAAAGATTTGATTGATTTGACCACTTTGGTCCTTAATAATAAAGACCTACGCCGGAATTAGATAACCTTTAACTGACGAGGTGGGGCACGGGGCTTACAGACGTCGGGTATTCTCAACTTTATGTATATTCCGATTATTTTTAATCAAAATCACAACAGTTACAAGTTAATGTAAAATTTTCGAATCAGCTCCAAATAAATGTGATACCTAAAGATTATATTATACTTGCTTACACTGGTCTGTCTGCAGCGAATTAGTAGTGTGAACTTTGTGACGATATAATATAACATACCAAGCCAGTAGTACTTAATCAAGATTGGTTGTTAATATCTGACGGATGTTTGTCCATCATATGCAATTATGACGACCCGGATTCGTCGACGGCTGAGTAACTAAGACAATAATGATAATAATTGAGACGTAACAGTTAAAAGTATGTTAAAATATAACCGTTGCATTCCAGCGTAATGAACGGTTCATCGAGGAGTCTGGGATCTTTCAGAATTTTGATGTTTATTTTGGTCGTACTTAAATAATTTGTTCAAAATTCGGGTCGTATGACCAAAAGACTGTTTGTGATTAAAGAAGAAAGAAAGAAAGAAAGAAAGAAAAACGTTTATTCGAGACAAGAACACAGTACAAAGAAAACAAAACAGTAAATACGAAATTTTGTCTCGAAATGGCCAAAACTCAGCATTTTTCCAGCAGAGCCAGCGCTGGTCTTCCGTTTTGGCCATTTGAGCTAGACACTGACGATAGACCTTAACACAACATTATTATTATGCCATTTTAAAGGCTGCTCGTGAACAAACATTTCATTACGGTTCCGCAAACAGAGACGAGCCAGAATTTAACAGCGTCTTTTTTATCAGATGACTCAATGAGTCAAGAACATACAAATATTATAGCAGGTGGGTGTACAAACGCCAACACAGTAAAATGAGTTCATGACCCTTATTACAGTGTGAAAAAAAGTGTTTGAAAGGTCAGCTAGGTGATGGTACGAGTACGAGTACAGCAACAAATTCAAATATGAACAACTTTAAAATTGTTTTTTTTTTTTAATACCACGTCGGTGGCAAACAAGCATACGGCCCGCCTGATGGAAAGCAGTCACCGTAGCCTATGGGCGCACGCAACCCCAGGGATGTCACATGCGCGTTGCCGACCCAATAAGAACGTGTACACTCCTCTTTTGAAGAACCCCATACTGTAGTCCAACGGGGAAAACCTCGGCAGGGAGCTCATTCCACAGACGGACCGTCCGCGGGAGGAAGTTCCTCTGAAACCGCACGGTGCGCGACCATTTAGGTTGCAAGGTGTGAGGATGAGCGCCCAGTCGGTGGCGAGCGGTGCGATGATGAAAAGTGGACGTTGGCATCATGTCGAACAGTTCTTCAGAGCACAACCCATTGTACAGACGATAGAACACACATAAGGAGGCGAAGTCTCTCCTTAGACTTAAGGGTTCAATACCGCCTGTGAGTCTGGGATCGTCGACTATTCGGACAGCTCGTCTCTGAACCGAGTCAAAGGGTGCAAGCTGGTATACAGGTGCTCCTACCCAGAGGTGACAGCAATACTCCATATGGGGTCTGACTTGCGACTTATATAACAGAAGTCTTTGCCCCAGAGTAAAGTATCCCCTCGCTTTATTGAGCACACCGAGCTTTTTGGATGCCAGCGTAGCTTTTCCCTCTAGGTGACATCGGAATTGGACGTCGTTGGAATCTATTAATCGTACCTATAAGTGTTAGTAAAATGAAATAACACTACTTTGTCAATATTTGCACATACCTCTTTAGTGCTACGTCGGTCATCAGTCCAGCGCATTAAGAGGATCTAAATACTTCCGAGACAGGCAGGAAATGATGTTATCTATCAAAAGGGACCTTATTGTCGACGGTACACTGTCGTTATCAATGTTGCGTGACGTAAGCGCTGTCGACAATAAGGTCCTTTTTGCTAGATACCGAAGAAATCTGGAATGGGCGGACAAGCCCGGTAACAGTGAATGTCGGTAAAAGAACGAACATTAAAAAAGTGGCGATCCGAATCCAAACAGCAACATTAGTGAACCAGTTCAGGTCGCGGCATACTTAGACGCAACGTTTAGGCAATCCGCGATCAGACAGAACCGCGATGAAATTCATATACTGATCATGTTGTACAACAGTATCTTAAGGAGACCACCCATAACAATAAAAGTAAAAGCGGTTTCTCAGTCAAAGGAATACAAAAACAACAAAATATCTACTGTTAAATATATATTTCGAAATGATAAGTGCGTACTTTTTCACTTATTCGAAACAAATAGACAATACAACATTCGAACATATTCAGAGTTCTGTTGAAAAACTGAGCCGGCTCGTACTAAGAGCTTGTATTACAGATGACACGTGGAATAAAACATTAATGTTTATCAATGCTTTGTTGCAAAGAACTTATCAGAAAAAACAACGAGTTACAAGTAATATGTAGATTGTAGTCAAACGAAGAAAAGAATCTGTACCAATTTTTTATTAACCTAGGTTTGGCTTCTAAAGACTTCATAGAATAAAATATAATGAAAAGTATAACGAACATAAATACAGCTATCTAACTACTTATACACTGCCTTCCGCGTACCAACAGTTGGCAATTTGATGACCACCTATTAAAGCGTGACACACTAACTACGTATATTTAGTGTGTCACGCTTTGCCGTGGGGCACTCTATAATTTCCACCACGTTTTATGAGTGGCTCCCTCATCCTGTATAATTAAGTTATTTTACATTAATGCAATATTTTCTCGGCAATTAAAAAAAATAGGATTCAAAGTCATATTCTTTATTCAATTAGTTAGGCCCAGCAACGAGCGCTTTTGAATCGTTTAAGCTTGAATCGAGCTGCAATGCGCAATGTTTCATCGTCTGACATAAGAAATCCCTCGTTATCTTCATAATTTCAGCCGGAAGACTGCCGGACAGCCGGAATGCTGGACAAATGACTCCCCCAAGAATATGCACTACGGGTATACCTTCTGGTCGCATAATCTTTTTTAGGCTATTCTATTTTGGTATACTTTTCTTCGCATAATTTGTATTAGCATAAATGTACTGTCGCATAGTAATTATTTCGGCATACTACTTTGTTCGCATATTAAAGTTTTGTAATAATTTAACTTGGACTAATTTATATTTGCCTAATGTATACTACGCATATTACTGTTTGGACTAATGGTTACTAGCCATACATATTTCGGAAACCATAATTTTAGTTATTGAGTATTTTACATATTTTAGAATGTTCTTTTATTCTGTTGCGGGTCTCTTGAAACTAAAATATTAAAATGCGTTACTATCTAATATCTACAGATAAATTAGGTTAGGTTAGGTTAGTGTGTTGTCCAGGCGCGAGGCGCCTAAACTACGCAGAATAGGGGGTCTGCGTTGCAGACCCCCGTCGGGTCCCCTTTAATATGCCTAATATCAATAGTCATAATATGAATTCGCATAACGGATTTGGCATAAATAATTAAGCATAATATTGAATAGGCAAAATAATAAAATTCCATAATGCTTAATACGCATATTACTGATTATGCATAATTGAAATATGCATAACATTATTTAATATAACTTTATTTATCCTAATATGGATTAGCATAAACTTAGAAATCAAATCAAAGAGGCAGATCAGGGTAAAACCTAGACAGTAAGGTTAAGTTCAAAAAAACTAATAAGTAGGAGCGACGAAGCGAAGTTGAAGCCTAGCTTTCGTCGATTTCTCCTACACATCCTAATGAACACGTCAGATACAATCAATTAAATAAAACATTAGGTATTTAAAAATCAATTTTATTAGTAAAGAAATCACATCTTGGTAGGCGCATGAGGCGCACGTACAGAGTGCGTAGCTATTTATTACGGGCGTATATTTTAATGATGCTTAAAATAGGATCTAGGGAACCTATTTACCTACGTATATACCATGATTTCTACGATCACAAAACGATAACTATATCCCGTATAAAATACACACGCCGTATTTATGAACATTATAAATTGCTAGGGTAAATATGTGTGTAATAATTAAAATAATCAATATTTACTATAAAAATATAAGTAGGTATACATGTATGTCAGTCAATAAAATATGTCAAGACCTAAACATTAACTGTTATATCTACGCACAGCGCACAAGTAAAAGTCGAAACTATTTTACAAGCTTTTATTTAGTTTCACCTGTCCCGTTGTCTGTCGTTCTGTAATCAAATCTTGCAACTTAAATTTGATCCACTTCCCGGTTTCCGATTGAGCTGAAATTTAGAATGCATGTACACATCGGATGACAATGCAATGTTATTGTGATATAGAGCTGATCTGATGATGGAGCTGGAAGGTGGCCATAGGAACTCCGTAATTAAATGATGCAACCCTATCGAGTTTGAGCTCATTAGATTCGTTTTGACAAGTACTTTGATACTATATGGTAACCAGGGTCTGATGATGGAGCCGGAAGGTGGCCATAGGAACTCCGTAATTAAACGATGCAACCCTATCGAGTTTGAGCACATTGGATTAGTCTTGACGAGTACTTTGATACTATATGGTAACCAGCATCTGATGATGGAGCCGGAAGGTGGCCATAGGAACTCCGTAATTAAACGATGCAACCCTATCGAGTTTGAGCTCATTGGATTAGTCTTGACGAGTACTTTGATACTATATGGTAACCAGGGTCTGATGATGGAGCCGGAAGGTGGCCATAGGAACTCCGTAATTAAACGATGCAACCCTATCGAGTTTGAGCTCATTGGATTAGTCTTGACGAGTACTTTGATACTATATGGTAACCAGGGTCTGATGATGGAGCCGGAAGGTGGCCATAGGAACTCCGTAATTAAACGATGCAACCCTATCGAGTTTGAGCTCATTGGATTAGTTTTGACGAGTACTTTGATACTATATGGTAACCAGGGTCTGATGATGGAGCCGGAAGGTGGCCATAGGAACTCCGTAATCAAACGATGCAACCCTATCGAGTTTGAGCTCATTGGATTAGTCTTGACGAGTATTTTGATACTATATGGTACCCAGGGTCTGATGATGGAGCCGGAAGATGGCCATAGGAACTCCGTAATTAAACGATGCAACCCTATCGAGTTTGAGCTCATTGGATTAGTCTTGACGAGTACTTTGATACTATATGGTCACCTGGGTCTGATGTTGGAGTTGGAAGGTGGCCATAGGAACTCCGTAATTAAACGACGCAACCCCATCGAGTTTGGGCTCATTGGATTAGTCTTGACGAGTACTTTGATACTATATGGTAACTAGGGTCTGATGTTGGAGCCGGAAGGTGGCCATAGGAACTCCGTAATTAAACGAGGCAACCCCATCGAGTTTGGTCTCGTTTGATTCGTCTTGACGAGTCTCTTGCTTTCGTCCCATATTAATTAGATATGATTGATTGGATGGATGACCCAATGCCAAGGTGAGCACGTGCCCAGGGCTGAATGGTATGTTGATGTTGAGGTCTAACGTTGACGTTGCTAAGGGACTTGTGAATGGAGCAATAGGTCACATCACTGAAATCATATGGCCGTATTACAAACGAAGGAATTATTAGAATGGCTCTTGAACAGCTCAAAAATAACAAGGCACCTGGGGAGGACGGAATTACAGCTGAGCTTCTGAAGGCGGGTGGTAAACCGGTCCTTATGGCCCTTCAGGAGTTGTTCAATTCCGTCTTACTGGAAGGGAGAACGTCAAAGGCATGGAACAGAGGTGTGGTGGTACTGTTCTTCAAAAAAGGTGACAACACTTTATTGAAGAACTACCGACCCATATCACTTCTGAGCCATGTCTATAAGCTGTTTTCAAGAGTCAGTACGAATTGTCTTGCACGCAGGCTTGATGACTTCCAGCCCCCCGAACAAGCCGGTTTCCGAAGAGGCTTTAGTACCATAGACCACATCCATACGCTTCGCCAGGTTATACAGAAGACCGAAGAATATAACCTGCCCCTCTGTTTAGCGTTTGTGGACTACGAGAAAGCCTTCGATTCGATCGAAACCTGGGCAGTACTACAGTCTCTCCAACGGTGCCAAGTCGACTACCGCTATATCGAGGTGTTGAAGTGTTTGTACGAGAACGCCACAATGTCAGTCCGACTCCAAGACCAGAGCTCGAAGCCTATTTTGCTGCAGCGGGGCGTTAGGCAGGGAGATGTCATCTCCCCTAAGCTGTTTACCGCTGCACTGGAGGATGTATTTAAGACTCTGGACTGGAGAAGGCTGGGTATCAACATAAACGGCGAGTACCTCACTCACCTTCGATTCGCTGACGATATAGTAGTCTTGGCTGAGACCTTGGAGGACTTAAGTACTATGCTCGTTGACCTCAGTAAAGCCTCGAAGCGAGTTGGTCTTAGGATGAACATGGATAAGACGAAAATCATGTCAAATTCCCATGTAGCACCAACTCCCGTAATAATCGGAGACTTTACACTCGAAGTTGTAGACGAATATATATACCTAAGACAAACTATCCAGTTAGGTAGGTCCAGCTTCGAGAAAGAGGTCAATCGTCGAATCCGACTCGGTTGGGCAGCGTTCGGGAAGCTACGACACATATTTTCGTCCAATATTCCGCGGTGTTTGAAGACGAATATACCGTCTTTGATCAGTGTGTGTTGCCAGTGATGACATACGGTACTGAAACGTGGCCGCTTACAATGGGCCTCATAAGAAGGCTCAATGTCACCCAAAGGGCAATGGAGAGGGCTATGCTAGGAGTCTCTCTGCGTGATCGGATTAAAAATGAGACCATCCGCAGCAGAACCAAAGTAACCGAAATAGCACTCCGAATCGCTAAACTAAAGTGGCAGTGGGCGGGGCATATTGAGCGTAGAACCGATGGCCGTTGGGGCGGGAAGGTTCTTGAGTGGCGGCCACGTACCGGAAGGCGTAGCGTGGGTAGGCCCCCCACAAGGTGGACCGATGACCTGGTGAAGGTCGCAGGAGTCCGCTGGATGCGGGTGGCGCAGGACCGGTCATTGTGGCAATCTTTGGGGAAGGCCTATGTTCAGCAGTGGACGTCTTTCGGCTGATATGATGATGATGATGATGATTACAGACGTGCTCAACTATACGATAGCGATGTACCATCGGTTCGCGTAGACTTTGGTAACGATGGCATTCACATAATACACCCTAAATCAGTTCAATTTCCTGCTAAATTTAATCACGGCTCAGCTGAAAGAAGAATGCTCCCGATTGTCTTATCTTGGGCTTCAACTGTGCATAAAATGCAGGGAACTACTGTAGATCATGCTGTTATTTATCTAGGCTCCAAATTGTTCGCTGCTCGTCAAGCTTATGTAGCTTTAAGCCGAGTTAGGTCTTTAGCAGGTCTTCAAATCGAAGAACTTTACTGCTCCAAGTTGACGTCGAATAAACCTTGTAATGTTGATGCATTAAAAGAAATGGATAGAATGAGAAACGTTACAAATAACTAACAAGTGATTACATAATTTCAACATTATTGATATTTAAATCAGTACAGTACATATTACATATCATGTGAACGAACTACGGACTTCATAACGGAATAACGCTGCTGCGCGCTGCGAACTACGTCGTAGTAAATCTCGAATTAAAAATAGAAGTAATAAAAAGTTGAAAATAAAATTAAAGAAAAAAAAACCTTTTTAAAAACAAGCTTTTATTATTTGCTTATAAAATGAACTAAAAAGTTAAAAATAAATTAACTCTAAAAAGAAATATAACACTTTGTAACTTGATTGTAACCTTTAACGACAGATAAGCGTCTTCGTCTAGGACAAAATAATTCCATATTGTACAAATTTATTTAATTTTAACACTAAAACTTTTCACCATACATAATTATTCAATCTCGTCCCCCCTCTTTATCATAGTCCCCATTTATAAATGAAAGCGTGTTACATTTAATACAACACAACATTTTCCTCAAGCTATCACAATGTAACACGCTTTCATTTATAAATGGGGACTATGATAAAGAGGGGGGACGAGATTGAATAATTATGTATGGTGAAAAGTTTTAGTGTTAAAATTAAATAAATTTGTACAATATGGAATTATTTTGTCCTAGACGAAGACGCTTATCTGTCGTTAAAGGTTACAATCAAGTTACAAAGTGTTATATTTCTTTTTAGAGTTAATTTATTTTTAACTTTTTAGTTCATTTTATAAGCAAATAATAAAAGCTTGTTTTTAAAAAGGTTTTTTTTTCTTTAATTTTATTAACAGAGGTATTGAAGAGAGCGCATACAATGATTCTGTTTAATGACATCAAATCATTCCATGCGCAGGCAACTACCACCCACTTGTAAAGTCTTGGATTGGGTCGCTAACCCGAGGTTAACCCGTTAGATTAGAAGTGTCAAAAATGTATAGACTGAACCAATTAATAAATAACCTCGCGAATTCCGGGATAGTTAGTTGGTTGACCCTACATTGTGCACATAGGCCTAAGAAATCCAGGATATTAGGTCATTCCCAACTACACATAGTTGTTTCGAATATCGAGGTCAGGCTGTTCTTGTTAATCGAGTAGGTTGGTATTATCAAACCGCGATCAGAAGTAAAGAAAGTACTGTTGATACAACAAATGACACAATATTTATCAAGAAAGGAGTTGTTTATACATGTATTGAGTGATTAATTACACTGAAAAAAATAATTTGTTAATGGTAACCGAACTTTCGTCAACCTGTAACTTAAAAAAAGTGACGAGCGAAGTAAGGCAATATCTTACCAAAATCAGTTCGGTTAATTTTCTACTAAACAATTGATGTTGTGTATTGCTAAACAATATTAGTTATATCGTGTGAAAACTGTCTGTTGTATATTACCATAACTTCGGTTATATTTAGTTTACAATTCAGTTATTGTAGACGTGCTGTATGTTGATAACAAATTTACTGTTTGTCAAAATCTTACTGAATTCACAACTTACTTTAATCAAATTTTCTGCTACGCCTAAACCAACTGGCTCAGTAATGTTTAACATAACTTTTTTGTTACCTATAACCAATTTAGAGTATTATTTTAAGCAATTTGTTTCATTATATTTAACCAAATTATTTGCGTGCATGTAACCAAACGAATAGGTTATACACGACAAAAATACGTTGTTCATATACAGCCAAATGTTTAATTATTTTGACCAAATAGTTTGCCTACTTCTAACCAAATGAATAGGTTATACATGCCAAAAATACGTGGTTCATATACAGACAAATATCAAATGAGTTGTAAATAGGGCTCACTGCCTGTATAAAATCCAGTACGTCTCATCGTCACCTTTCTTATCCCCTGGGTGATGAGACGTACTGCATTTTATACAGGCAGTGAGCCCTATTTACAACTCATTTAACTACAAGTAGGGTGTATACGTAAGCCACATCGATGATTACCCAAAAAGAAGTAATACTAAACGAGCAAAAAAAGAAACATTTATTTTAATTAACTTTATTAATTGTAATGATAGAAACATTAAAATAATAGAAACATTCATAGTAATCTATACGAACGGTATAGTAATCAAAATAATCAATCAATCAATAATACAATCGCGAGCAAAAGTACTTTTTGCATCACTTTATAGGTTTTCGTTGCACAGAGTATCTTTGTAAAAAAAAAATATTTTTCTAAATTATTTTACGAGTAATTCCATTATTTTGCTTGATACATTAGCTTCAGAGTCTCTTGGATGACAAGGAAAATGAAGAAATTAAAATTATTTGGCAACGCAAAAAAAGCGTTTGGTTATTTCTATGCTAAGTATTGTCTATATAATGAAGTACGTTTGGTTACACATTGTATTTTATTTGGTTAGATAAAGCGAATAGTCTGCTAGAGTAGCAAACCCGTATTTGGTTTTACTCTACTAGACAAAACGGGTTATATGTAACAAAAATATGTATTAAAATAGCAAATCATTGTTGAGTTAAATCTAAACAATTTTATGTTATGGATAATAACATCGTCTTTGTTAGAAGCTAGGTCTTGGTTTTTGTTGCATATTGTCAATGCTTACTCTTAAATTAGACCAAGCGGTTTATTTACATGTGAACACTTGAATTTGTTTACTGTTTTAATGTAAGACGTATACAAGCTTTTATTTACGAATAGCCCAACTTAGAATAACATTATCCGTTTGGTTTTTAATACGCAAACCTGTTTGTTAATAGAAATTAACTTTAGTAACGCCATACCGAATTATGGTTAATGATGAAATAGCCAAAGTAGTTCAGTTAAATATTTTTTTCAGTGTAATCTATTGTCTGTAAGTCTCTGGACTCAAACAATTAATATATGAATATAACTATGAATAATTGTATCCTAGATTGACTTATACACAATATACACTGTTGTGTCAACAGTACTTTTAAATTTACTTCTGATCGCGGTTTGATAATACTTTGCTCGCCTCCTTTGTGCTGATGACGCATAGTCGGGGGCTTACAAACTACCGTTTATCTCAAATATTTCAATCTTTTGTGACTAATTGAAGCAATAAAGGCTGATATGAATCGATTGATGTACGAGGGTCGATTTTCGGTCCTAACTGGACGTGCGTACAAGTCACCCAATAGCCCAGTTAGGTGGCCGACTTTCGCGCGCTCTCTAGCGGTGCGCGTCCGACACGACGCCGAGACGGTTGCGTAACGACAGGAAATCGGTGATGATTTACGATCACGTCACTGTCTTTGACGAGGATTGTGATGGAAATACAAACTAGTTGTTCTGTCTGTGTCTGGTGTCTGTTTTCTTCCACCGGGATTCACGGTCTTCACGGAAGACCGCTGTTGCATATTTCAAAATCAAAATCATTTTTTTGTTTATGTTTGTCAGAGCATTTTGGTGAATGGCGTCCGATTGCAGCAACTACAGCAGCGTCAATGTTTTTTGTGCTGGGTTATGTTCCTTTATTTAGCTGCTGCTAATATAGTGCTGATTGAAAGGTGTTTGCAATAAACATGTATTCTATTTCTATTATATTCTAAATTAGGATTTGTATTAATAACAGGGACACTGAATTCTTTTTCGTTAGAAATTCTCATCGATCACCTTCCGTGATCGTGATCTAAAATCAGATATTTCAGCATCGTCATCGATAAACGAGTATTTTAATACCTCAAAAGCAAGCAAATACCTCCCGAGTATACCCCTGACGTAGTCTTTCTCAGGGAAAACCAAATAAGGTTCTTCAAAACAGGAGTTCTAAGTTTTGAAAGGTTTAGAATCCCTTCGAGTTGCAGGCGCTTATAGTCTGCGGACACTGCTTCTTTACGACCGACGCAGTATAAAAAAATGCAATCTCATAAACTTGATCTGCTAACCGCTTTCGAGGAAAAAACTTTCGTGACGAAAGAAATCAATTCGCGAGGTAAATTGATGCAAATTGCAAAGGTAGATCGGTTATTAATGAGTTGACATACAAATTTATGCATGCAATAGAGCGAAGTAATTTGCGAGCGTGTCTGACTTAGAACACTATAAAATGATGATTTGATGAATTACGAGTAAGTTTGAAAACACAATTTCGGTTGGAGCTTGTCCTATCACATTAGTTAAATACGAGCGTGCTTGACACTGAAGTAATGCATAATTGTAAAGGTCCTGCCAAAGGAAACTGCACTGTATTGCAGGGCAACAATGACATGAAGGTACAATTTGCACCGATTCAATGATTAGCATCGGGTGCATTGCGTAAACACTTTCGCTGAGGTTTCACTGCAGGTTTGTCACACAGCTGACATAAGAGAACGGTATTGTCCAAGTTACGTTAGTGCTGTCAGACTGATAATACAAATCACCGGTACTCTGGCTCATATTCACGTAATCGATAAGTCTAATGTTTTACAGTTAGCTGCAAATAAAAGAGGCCGTACTATGTACTCCGCTTTTAAAAAACGCACCAAGAGGATGTCGGGCTATGCTCAGTGTACGGATTTGTAATTGTTCAAAAATGGCTGGGCCGATATGTTCAGAAAAAAATCGTAGACTTCTCATTATTATTAACATCTTATTATCAGTCTTAAAACGCGTTAAATCTACATCAAGTTGTCAACACTCAAGTACGACATTATAATAGGAGGAGGAACTAACTACAAAAGCCTCCAGTAATAACCAAATACATTACCAAGCTTTCAGAATTATTATAAACATGTAAAGCCTTTGTGATTAGAAAATTTTATTGTGAGCTTTCGCTGATATTCATTTTTTCCCGCGACATTTTGTAAGAACGCGCCGCCCGCCCGCCCGAAGCGTATTAGAGTATTAATCATACTTAACGAAGAAATTCGACCTCGTGAATCACCCAATACGAGGTCATCCGTATCAGTTCGGCAAAGCAATTGTACCGATTTCACCTCATAGTATTGTGTGCGTCCACGGAGAAAGTTGAAGACAATAGTTGATGTATGGGTTTGAGCCTGACGCCTCCATACAACTAGTCCTACAGCTACGTAGAAATGGAAAGGTATCGCGTCAGCGATTCTGATACTTTCTATGTAATAAAAACGGTTTGCAGGATTTTATAGTCCTGCAAAGTAAGGCGCGAATTTGTAGCCATTGGAGATTTTCTATAAACAAGACGAAACTGATGTAAAATCGGTAGATATTCTGTACTAACGCCAACACAGTGAACTGGATGATATTCGTGACATACACAATAACATTCACGAATGGTGCAAAAGAACTGCACTAAATATAATAATTTATAAATCAAACAACACATAGATAAGGTGTCGTCATTATCAGTTCCAAATTTTTGATGTTTCCGGTAAGTAATACAGGATAAGATTGCTGATCAGATAGTATTTTCACAAACTAAATGGGAGTCGATATTATATATTATAAAACTTATATTAGCACTAAAAAAAGACGACGAGTGCGCTAATATGGCTGCAGGCATCGTAGGAGGATCTGCGTAACTGCCAATTTTGCCCACTCCATCACTATCCAAAATAGTCCATATCAGATAATTCACACTATTCACAATGTATTCGTAGTGTCAAGGTGTTATTCCAACCGAGTCGAACGCTCAAAAGAAACTTTAACAGTAACAGTTGATAGTACAGTCGCCATCAGATATATCGTAGCGTGGGTTGGCAATAAAGGCGTGTTCAGATATTTTGAACACTCCGGACGCTACGAAATTTCTGATGGTGTCTGTACATTCCAAATAGTACGTACATATTATAATCAAAGATCTTAACAATCTTAACATGTCTCCTTCAGCGTTCGACTCATTCTTTCTCGATAACAATAGGATCACACGGCAATAGGGTAAGTCGAGCCATATTCGCGGGTCCGACACTAAACAAAGCGCTATGTTAATAAAGCACGAAGATAACGAATGGGGGTCAAAGTCAATTCCCACGTGGCGGAGGAAATGCGAGATGCAATCGCTTTGTTGCGTTAACTATTTTATGCAAGTTTATGTGACTCGGCAATTTTTTGGTGGGTTATAGTTGGTCCCATTGACAACAAGACGGGGTCTGATGATGAGATCTTGGCGAAAACGGATGAAGTCGGTTTTTAATTTTTTGTTTGGTGATAAGATAATGTTGATACCATAGCATGTACAAAATAAATCCGGACACCCGTCAGTTCAATAAGTAAGCATTTATCAAAAAGTTTGTACATTTGGATCACGTGTTCGATTCGATATTGTTAAGAATTGGTAGCCTGGTAGAGTCAGCATTCCAAGGGTGTTCTAACGGCATTTGTATATTTGGACCAGATTCCTACACATTTTTGGTAACAAAAAAGGAACGTCTCATACAAACATTTTAACATTTTGGGAAATGCGGTGGATCTTGCTCAGCATGATTAACTCTACCAGCTTATCAATTTTTATCAATAGGTATCGAAGACGTGATCCAAAAGTATTTTTTTATGGGAATTGCGCAGGTACATTTTTATAATTTGGAAATCCATCTGGGTAGTGGGTGGGGGAGTTATCTGGGGCGTAGCCAAGATGCTAATCACTAACGCTCAGTCGCGAAGGAAAGGCACTAATAAGATGACTGATGAGAGTGACACAGAGAGAAACCTACGATACGTTACTGAGCGTTAGCGATTGGCATCTATACTACGAACTGAATAGGCCTAGCCCGAACATCGAAAATCGTAAATTTTTAAGCATCAGTCACAACGAAATGAAGAAGATTGAAAACATTGGAGTGACATAGACTTCAAGAAGATTTTTATTTTTCTAATCTCGCATTAAGCCTTAATAGGCCTAGCCCGAACATCGAAAATCGTAAATTTTTAAGCATCAGTCACAACGAAATGAAGAAGATTGAGAACATTGGAGTGACATAGACTTCAAGAAGATTTTTATTTTTCGAATCTCGCATTAAGCCTTCAGATCAGACATCATTCTTAGAAAACTTATTGAACGAAGACCTGGCAGGACTAACTTTAGACTTTAGAAGTAGACTGAGAAGGGCTAAAGAAAAAAATCCAAAACGTAACAATCAATCATATTAGGAAATGATGCTGTCAAGAATACGCAAAAAAACTCATACCTAAATAGTAACACTAATGGATACGATGATACACAAAACATACAACACACCTAAGGATTAGGAACAAATATCCGTGCTCATCAAACAAATAGCTGCCATGCCCTTACAAGGATTCACTCACAGGGCCGCCTGCTTCGTAGGCAGGGTCACTACCAACTAGTCTACAGAGGTCGTCAGTCAAATCAAACAATAATAGGATTGTTATGACCGAAAGTCATTTATTAATCATTAAATTAACATACTGACTGACTACGGGTGAACGTCCATAGTTGGTTAATTATACCCTAATAAACACGGCTGTCTAGCACAATGTTGGGCCTAAAAAATGAGGAATGGCTTCTGGCTGACGGTTCTTTAAACCTAAGTTTAACGAATAGAATTTTGATGTGAAATTGTCATTGAACAATTGGCTGATTAAGACTCATTTGTTTTAAGTAAAAAAGCAAAAAAGTTTTCTAATATCAGATCAATAGTCATCGATGGATTCGGTTTAGGGCTATCAACTTCCATAGTAAAGTTACGGAGAAAAACCTTCGACTGTAGAGGTGAAGGTCGGCAGTGCGCATCATAGCGCACCTCTAGCTGGAGTTACAGGCGTCCGTAGGCAATGGTAACTGCTTATAGTTACTTTTTTTTCGCAGGGGAGAATGCTTCTACGCATCCACCCCCGGACTCAGAGGTGGCCTATGGCCCATATGGAGGTGGTATGTGGGACTCACCCACAGAGGAGAATACCCACTAAAAACCCCTGCGGCGTCACCCACTTTTCCGTTAGTGGAGGTGCCATGGGATCGGGTTAGCATTCTACCATGACAAAAGTTGCTGATGAATCGTTACTTGCTTATATTACACTTACGGAACTCTAATAAGAGCAATAAAATTCAAGAAAAACAACTGATTATCATTGTGTCGATCCGATTAAAGGACAAATCACGAACCATGATGAAACACTACACTACTATTACCCACTTTATAAATAAGAAACCAATTAATCACTCGATCCCATAAATATGTAAATTGCTATCGATTGTGAGAGCGTAGTAGCCGAGCGGCTAAATACTACTGTAAGATTTAATAGTAAAATACACTCTTTCGTTTTATCTCGATATTTGACGAAATGGGAAAACTACTACGAGATTCGACGATAGCTGTTCAAAACGCTCGCAAAATTTATAATAACGGTCGTTTTCCGTTAGCTAGGTGAGGCGGAGCGGAACGTGACATTTGTGTGCATTTTTTTGGATAATGCCACCACATCCAGAATGAGGATGAGGTTTTCAAGTAAAAATGTCGGCTTGTAAGCGCCTAGTCAATGTAAAAATGTCTCCTTCATAAGAGGTATTGGAATAGCTGAATAAAAAGGATTGTAAAATCTTACGGCTGAAGTGATAGTGCAAACAGACATAACTGAACATTCGTGATCCTTTTACAATGGGTATTACCTTGTCAGATGACGATGGTACCCCCTGCTACGATGGTCACGAGATCAATCAGTGGATGGATGGTGTCTATCAAAAGGGATAGAGGGTCACCAAGGTCACAGATAAATTACGCTTATCAATTATCATGCAGCTGATGAAACCGGTTGAAGACTTGTGGTCACGATTGCGACCGCATTTGGTTGAATGGCCAATCGTTTGACTAAGGAGAAAAAAGAAAACGATCCTAACCTAAAAGTCCCTTGAGAAATAAACTTCCAATGCTTAAAGTAAAATAATGGAGCTTGACAAAGAACGCAAACTTAGTTCCGTTTCACCGTAAGCCTTAATCACCTAAGTCTACATATAAGGCAGAGACTTATAATAGGTTACAGGTCGGGACCCAGCCTATTTATAGTCTATAATAAAGCGAACATTGTCTTGAAGTAACCTTGAGAAAGTTCAACTTTCATTGTCGTTCCGTACCCGTGGGCCCTGCCGCGTCATTTCTATTTCCAGTGACAGGAAATGCAAATGAGGCATTCTGAATAAATACAATGAGGCGGACGTTTAGTTCCTCAAGACTTGGTTATGCATTTAATCAAAATGGTTTGCTGATTGACCCATTCGGCGGTAACCTTAGTCATCCGAGGATATGCTAGACAGCATTATGTATTCGGATTATCAGGTTATTTACATACAATATTTATGTAAGGTCAAGGTGGTCGGATTTAAAGAATTTTTTACAAAGATGACGGCAAGGATTATGAAGATATTACGTTTAATGTGATATATTACACCTTTTCCTAAGAGCCACTATACTGGCCGTAGATAGAACCTTGTCAAATTTATATTTGTGTAGCAACCGTTCTATGAATCTGTTTGTTTACTTTTTGTATGTCAGTCGATCAATGGCAACTCTCATGTAAACACCAAATTGAATAAGGATCTTGCATGTTTTAAGGATTAAGGATCACTATATCGTATTTTAAAAAACACAAAACTCTCGTGAGCCTCATTCATACTAAAATTATATTTCACGCGGGTTTTACGTTTTTAAGTCGAAAAATGCTCGACATGCCGATTGCGATGCGTTGCGCAGCCATCTCTGGCTCTTGAAGAAGCTCCTCATGTACGGAGCGAAACATGTCGAGCATTTTTCGACTTAAAACCGTGAGTAACCCGCGTTAAATATAATTTCACTATATCGAAGTAAATCAAATACACTCCCGGTATGAGTCATTACTCATTACACAACGTAATGCCATTTGGGAAATGTCGCCTTGTCGCCGACACAGCCAGTTCATTCGATTTTTAATTTAATTTACAGAAACAGCATTCAATAATAATTGTTTTGTTGTTTGTTTCCTGAGAATAAGATAATCGTAATCGTATGAGTAAGATCGCGCTTGTCATTGTCAGTTGTCATTCTCACGTGTCACCATGATAAAGAATGGGACAGGTATAAAACAGGATTCCTTTCTTGTACTGTGTTGATTACATATTATATTTTTCTTGTGTTTCCAAGTTGACTTCATGCAGTATAAATAGCAATGATACTTATCTACGATAAAGACTTGAACACATTATTTTTGTTCTGATATGTTGTTATGTCAAATTTCAAGGATGCTGCTACAGCTAAGTAGTCCATAATTCCAAATGACACAAATGTTGAAATTAACTTTACTTTCAAATTTTTAAGAAACTTCTGGCAATTCCGGCTAACTAAGGTGGCACTTATTCAATACCTAATTGAACATCTAATAATCAGTTTGTAACCCAACTTGCACAATATCGGCTAGGGCCACTAACATGAGGTTAAACGAAAAGTAGTGCCAAACATGTAAGGACATAACCAGTTAACTCCGTGTTAGTTAGTAAACTCGAGATCGTTGAAGTGGGGTTTAGGGCTGATTTTTAGCGTTGGAAATGTCGGAAAAAAAACAAAATGTTTTTTTCGGGAACGTATGAAAACTTCGTTTTTTTCCGTTTTTATCGGATTTTTTCAGAAACAATCAATGTCACTGTCACTGTCACTCCTTGCCATCTGTTTCAATTGACTTTTCCTCGGTGACATCGCGTTCTCCTGGTATAAGTGAAAATTAGACCTAATTTACATTGGTATAGAGTTGAAAAAGTAAAGTGGAAAATTTCATTGTTTTTTTCGAAAAAATCAGGAAAAAAACGAGCTGTTTGGAAAGAAACGGGATTTAATCCGGAAATTTTCAACGCTACGGATTTTACAATCCCCATTTAAAATTATCACCCTATTGTTTTTCAAGTTTTAAGAAAAATAGGTATAGCTAATATTCGCCTCTGCCTTGATAAGATAAGGGTCAAAGACGCTGTCTAGGAAATCGTACTCGCACGACATCTCGTTTCTGGAACGACTCCAAGTTCTCCGTTTCGTCAATGTCACTTCGAATATTAATCAAGTCGAGTCGTATAATCTCTTCAAAACTTTGAGGACATAGTGGGATTAGTAAGGGTTTAATTATATATTTATAAAAAACCTATAATAACAAACTATATTTTCAGAGCTGTGATGTGCTGGTTAGTTGAACGAGTTTCGAAATACGAAGTATGTATGCATTAAAGATGGGCGGACAACTTTCTGACTCTGACCGACGATTTTGACCGTCTCTAGTGTTACCTACGCAAAATGTCTCTGTAGTTACCAAAAAACCAAAATACTAAATACACGTTTTGAGGACTAGGTATAATTAACATTCGAGCTGATTGAACTTTTAAACGTAATCCAACGTAACAGTAAAAAGTGATATATTAGATAATAAACTAGATTGTCCTGTGTTGCAGGAAATGTATTGGAGGACCTCATAATCTTTCATCGATTCTATTATGCATTCTGTGGGAAAGTGCGCCCTAAGAAAAATCGCTCCGAAAATTAGTCTCCTGCGGTTTATTGCCTGTGTCTATCTCTCCATAACTGGATCAAACATAAAAGTGTAAAACAATTGTCAAAGTTAATGTCAAGCAGTACCGTAGCAACAGTATCTCAGTTCTCGACCACGACCCGTGACCCGTGCAAGGCTCTGAAATAGTAGTTCTTATTAGTATAACCTCAGAGCTCAGGATCGCATTGAAAAATGTGATTTAACGGTTACAAGCGCTTCGGATAATAGCACATCTCGTTATAGGATTAAGGTTTATGATTGAATAAAAATGTAACGGTTAGTAAGAGATGGTGCTGTGCGATCTAATGCAAACCCGCATTGTTTGACTGAATATATTCACAGGATAAATTGGCTAGAATTAGTACAGATAGTGGAATAAAATCGTTGACTGTCCCCCACGTATGTTGAATTTAAAAACAGTAGAAATCTTGACTGCCACAAATGATACAGGTGAACAACGATGGCTTAATTGGTAGCGGAGGCGTTAGGTCCAAAAATTGCTGGTAGCAATTCCACGGTCTATGTTTAATTCGAAAAGCGATTAATAGCTCAAACACGCGCGTTTTAAGAGCGGTGCGGGCACGTTTCGTCCCGAAGCCGTACCATGAGTTGTCAAGGAATGATTACTCCTAAAACTTGACATAGCCGTACTTGGCAATTCATTATCATTACTGTCATCGCGCCCCGCTTACGTCGAACTGTCAAAACGTGCGTTTGCCCGATTCTTAAGGTGCGTTCAAACCAAAAGAGCATTCGCTATTCTAACCCCCCAAACCCTAACGAAATTCGATCGTTACACAAAACGTGATTGGTTGATTTCGTAGAACGGGGGATAGAACAGCGAATGCTCTTTTGGTTTGAACGCACCTTCAAACGCTGCGTTTTATGCATTACGAGTATGGACATAATATATCCAAAGAAAACATTGCTTTCTTACCGTTAATATGACGTGCGTGTATATGCAGCGTGCAGTGTCAGCCACAGACTATAATGACTCTACAGCGTTTCGCCAACTTTGACTATAGCAGATTCGATTTATCCCACATGAGTAAGTTCAATCTACATCAAGCTGTATTCAACGAATTGGCATCAAAATAGGTGCATCTACGATGATCGATGACACTATCAGAGATGTACGAGTACAATCAATCTAACGGAACAACTGTTCACCTGTCGCTCTCGATTTTCTAATTCCCCGCCAGCAACCAACATTCCAAACTTTACCGTACGCAATCTCTCATCTAAATAACCTATACTTAAATTACACCTTAACACACCGAGATAAGGTTGTAATTAAAAGTGTCGTGTTGAGATACGAGTTTGCTATAGTTGGTACGGTCACGCTCCATGGGCGTAAACAAAAGCGTTAATAGTTACAAAAGGAGTCAATACACCCGCTTGGCGAACGAACCGCGAACTATGAAAATCATGAATTTCGAGCATAATATATGTCTGTCACGCCGATGAAACCTTCGCTTGAATTACAGAGACAAAAAACACGGCGCATAGAAACTAGATCAGCAGAGCACATGGCAGAGCAAAAAGAGATCAGGCTGACCAGGAGAGCTACTGCGAACCATGATCCACTTATTGCCTCCTTGTCAAACTTACGTGTGAATTCGCAAGTGCAACAGAGAGGCAACACGCTGAATCGAGAGCTGGTGTCCGGCAGATTGAAAATACTCATCAGATACACCTCTAACCTTGTTCATACAAGAAGTTCAACCACTACAAAGAGTTATAGACTGAGCCCCTTAGGTACTCCTAACTCGAGCAAGCCCATAAGTATTGTTGACCCTTCCCTTTCCATCTTATGGAAATATTGATACGACCGAAAGTGACAAACAAAACTTTATATGAAAGGAGGTGAGGATTTCAGAAACGGACCCCTGTTATGATCGGCGCGTATGGTTACTTCACTTTCCTAGTTTTGAAGACCAGTAATCATCAGATCTGATAACTGGACTCGTGCAAGCAATGGAAATGTTCAACAATGTTGCCAATGCAGCGGTGATTATAATTTACAAAGGCCGTCACGTTGGACACACCCACTCGCTCGAAGTGGCGCCAGTTTTTTATTGATGGAAAAACACGAGCCGTAGATCAAGATTTACAGCCAGCATCAAAAGTATGTGGAGCATGTGGAGGGTCAAAGGCGGTTACTCCATTGCAATACGGACTTGTGCATATGAGTAGATGATTTGACTATGATTGATGTTATGACTGCTATGCTATTCTCTTATTCACACATTCGACGCTGCGTTCGTCAACGAGCTCGATGTCGAGACAGCCTTGTCTAAAATCCTAGCTGTTTTATTTGACATTAGGAATCGAGGCTGTGAGTGAAGTTGCGGGCGAGTTCGTCGCTGTTTTTCGTTAGAGAGAGAATACGAAGTTCATACATTAAACGTCAAACTCTCGACGCAGTGTAGTTCCAGCTCACGCCGCATTCGTCGCCGAGCACTAGTGTCGTTTAAAGTACATTAGTGAATACCATTTTTAGGCTCGACGCTGCCGCAGCGCTGTCACAGCGCTGACAGCAAGGCGGTTTCCTTAGTGAATAACACTGCTGTACATTACTGACCTGAGGGTGAGGGTCTTACATGGTTATGAAGAAGCGGAGATATGCTAGAACCAATGTCCTTATCATGGAGTTCGGTACGCGAGTAAACAGTCTTTATTTAAACTATCGTGTAGTAAATTATAAACAATAAATAATTTACTGTAGTAAAATGTAATTCATCGGTTAAACTTACGTCTTCGTCTTGTCGCGTATGCGCGGGATCAGCGGCCCTACCCCGAACTACGAAATCCGTAAATTTCCGAGATTTTTTTTCTGTCACTCTAATGACGCCTTCATTGGAGTGACAGAGACAAATCCCCGAAATTTGCGAACTTCGGTGTTTGCGGTAGCAGCCTAGTCCTGGATAATGGAGACTAGGCTCTCCGAAACATGTCATGACAGTGACGTGACTAGTCACTAAGAGCGGGTTTACGCGTTTAAGTTATTGATGCAAGTTTTGAAGTTATCTGCAAGAAAGATAATGCAGTTTCGACTTTCGATATTCTTATGGCATTACATTATAGGAATCAAACGAACTGACAATTTTCCAAAATCACAAGTACAAACGACTTGTTTTTCTTTCAGAATGACGTCACAAACCGCTATCATATTGTATGGGCAAGTTATCGTGGTTATCATACTTGTTCGAATATAAGTCAACACTAGATAACTGGCACCGTAAATATTGATAGGTATACTGCTGATAACAGTGGAATTATACAATTTGTTTTGTTCAAACTATTTCTGCACGGTTACCATATGTAGTATACTTTAAAGTTCCCTTTTGTACTCATACTGAGTGATTTTGGGTTCGTGATTCGTAATCCACTATCGATCATGGGCAGCAGTATCATAATAAACACACTACTGCGATCGCTAGACCCAGCACCGCTCAGTCAGTGCTTGAGAATGGAATTAATGGATTGGAGACCTAGGCTCTCCGAAATAAGTCGCGCGGAATGACTGAATAAATACACGTGAGTTTAACCGTTTTTATTATATTTATCGCTAGCCCGCTTGCCTAGATTGGTGATTCATTCCCACCTAATGCGTCCATACATTTAGGAGGACTGAAATAGGCATACTCATTGATGACATATGATATGATATGATCCACAGAACCGCGAATATAAAATCCGCATTTACAAAACCTCCTAACTCCGCCATCACATAACACCAGAAACGGACTTGTGGCGCCATACAATGAGTTGGCATAGAACGTTTACTCGATACGTCATAGTAGGTAAAAGTAGTAAATCAAACACATATCAGTGCGAGCGTGATAGCTACTTTACGTATGAAGATACTTGCAAACTCCTAGTACGGCTACTGGTCCCATGAGAATAAATACTCGTAATGCGTTATCTTTATCAATTTTTGCCATTTGCATTAGAAAATCCGCCCATATACGAAACCGAAAGGTGGATTTAGACCAAACGAGCGAATGTGCATTCTATCCGAAATCAACGAATATCGATGAATCACGTTTAGTGTAACGAACGAATTTCGTAGAGTGGGGGATAGAATGAGCATTCGCTCGTTTGGTCTAAATCCACCTAAAGCCTTAAGCGTAGTTTCGAACGTTTCTACACAACAAATACCGTAAAGCCGGGTTACTTTGTCCCAAAAAAATGATGTGTTTTACTTCTCATTCGATTTAATTGAAATACAACACCTTTATGTTAGAATTAATAAATCAGAAGTAAAGTTAAGAGTGTAATCAAGTAATTTACACACTTTCTCTTTAATAAAATAATACCCAAGAGTTTTTTCTGTTTCGTAAAGTTTGGGCTAAAGTAATATCTTCGGGAGGGTTACTTTGGCCCATGACTTATTTTCGTGTTGTAGCGTAACGCTTATTTATTATGAAAATAAGTAACATGTTTAGACAAATTACGTATAAAATAGCACCACTTCCTTTTACACATTGTTTGTTTTATTGCAGTAAAATTAAGATTTCATCATAATGACAAATGCAAACTAAAATAATTATTATGATATAAATTTACAACTTCATCATAAAAGTCTTTTCACATACTTCTTATTTCGATTAATTCTCACGTTTGTCCTGAATTTCATCGGCATATAACATTTTTATGCTGTGTTTTTGGCAACTTTTAGATACCTAACTTCCATTAAAGATTTTTTTTGTATTAAAACCTATTTAGTTATTTACTTCATGATGTTCCTAATATCTTAAAGTAGATTCATAGCCGCTCTCGTGTTATTCGGTTAAGCAGTTTTCGCGTAAAAATGTGATAGACAAAAAGTTCGACAGACGGGCAGACTTATTTAAAATTAACAGTTTTAGTATATGTCGGGATGCAAAATTCATACCTAAAACGCCTGATAACAATACATCATGTAATTTATGCGATGCTTTGGTTTTATGATAAACTTAATTTTGGGCCAAAGTTACCCCCTAGGGCCAAAGTAACCCGGCTTTACGGTACTACTTTCGTGATCTAATTAAAAGTCAGAATATATTGTGCATATCGCATTCCTAGGAATTAATGATTCGTAAGAATCATAATTGTATCAAATCTTTGTTGTAAATACAGTTAGTAAAGGAGCATTCGCTATTCTAACCCCCTACTCTACGAAATTCGATCGTTACGCAAAACGTCACTCGTTGATTTCGTAGAGTGGGGGATAGAATAGCGAATGCTCGTTTGGTCTGAATGCACCTTAACGTAGTTAGGTACAGTCGCCATCAGAGATATCGGAGAATATAAGATGATCACAAATGTCTATTGTCATGGCGATGGCGATAACTAGTGCATGTTCAGATTTGTTTAGGCACCTTGCCAACCCCTGTATAATGTATATCTGAAGAAGCTTGTAACTTACCTGTGGTGGGTTGCCCTGCCCGCGAACGATAATTAAATTGGACTGTAATGATGTCTTATAATTTCGGAAAAGGGAAGCACGAAACTTACCTGTAAAGAAATAAAACATGTAAGTACATACATATTATAATATAAGTAACAGAAATTGTATGTAATGATTCTTCAAGTAATTCCCTAAAACTAAATACAGGTAGGTACGTCTCTGCTGACAAGAATCTCTTTTTCACATCTAGAACATGGGAAATATAAATTGGTAACTATCTACCAACATTATAGTAAAAATAAACATTCAATTTATATTTCTCGAACGAAATATACCTAAAATGGTAACTTTCTACCTAAATTATAGTAAAAATAAACATTCAATTTATATTTTTCGAACTATACTGCGGGTCTGCCGCGTACTTCTATATACTCTAAATTTAAGGCCGAGCCGATGCGTGTGCAGCACGTGCGCGTTGTAGCATAGGAACTTTCATATTAGATAGCACACCGCTAGCGTGTCTTGCACGTGCGTTTGACATTTCCTACTCTACAACACGCACGCCACGCATACGCGCACGTGAATGTGCTGCACACGTATCGAAAGGTACTTTCCCTACATGTCCTTTACTTTAAGGAGGTCCTGTATATAAATCCGCACAATTCGCCTCGTCAATTTTTTCCATGCCCATATAATTTACAATAAGCACACCCGACCCTGACCACTCGCAATAACCGAACAAAATGACAAAAAATATACCGTACAAATCGTACCATACTGACTCGCAAACTACAAATTCGTGACTATATGCGTAGTCCCTATTTGATACAGAGCGAAAATCGTATGTTAAAGAATCAATCTTTGAACTGAAAACGTCCGATAACCCCTCGACAAAAGGTCGACACTTCAAGGAAATATGAGACATAGAGGCGATTTAGAACAATCGAATATTTATATTATGGCCATTATGCGAAAAAATGACCTTGTTTTTTTTTAGGAAGCTTTAAACTCATAAATGTGTGTGCAAACAAGCGATTTCGATCCGTATGCTTCATATATACGTTCTGACTCATACGTTTATCTACATAATATTAAAAAATATGACGTAAAAAGGTGAAAAATGAGAATGATTTCGACTAATAACCCTGCCCCTTGCAAAGTCATACCTACTGCTACTGAGCCTACAGAGATAATGAAAACGCTATTGGTCCCATATTCACTTATTTCCCAAGTTTTTGCAATTCTTGACTGTCGGTATTAATTAAGTAAACACGGGGAAAATTCCCGAGGAAGCTATGATTCACTTAGTTAATTTTAACACCGAGTGAAATCCACTTACTTAATGCCTTCATTCACGAAATATTCTAGAAATTAGAGAATATGACCAGATAAACCTGAACTCCGAATATTACCGCTGACACAGTTATTTCGAGATCATTCTGTATGACGATATAGGTATATACCTATGTGTAGATAGGTAATAACTATCTCATTAAAATCTAATACATAATAGATTAAGAGTTAAGTTACGTAATATTTAGTATTTTGTACTTCAGAAATAAACAGTTTAAATTTTAAATTTTTTTTTTTTTTTTCAGAAAACCTACCTACCACGAACTTAAAAAAAAAAATTTCGGGAATCCGTCTGTCCCTTTGATTACGCCTTCGTTGGACTAACAGGAACATTCTAAATGTATCTTCTTTCGTCTCCTATTTCATGAAAAAAATGGCAAGATCTTACTAAAAAAACTCCGATGTTTGCGCTAGCAGGCCTGCCCCTCGCAGATATGATTTCCCGCCCCGTCGGTCGCCTAACACCAATGTCCTGGTCGAGGTGTAAGTCGAGTAGAAAATCGTTTGTGAATTCGTCGCTAAGACTGGAGAGGGTATCGGAGGGCACTCGGGCCGGGCCTGGCTTCCTGGCCTTGAATTGATCGCTCGCTCAAGGACTGCACGAGAGCCTTCAAATCGGTGAAGTTACTGTGAAGCTTCGGAGCTTTTTATTAGGTCAATCGTAAAAGTTTGTAATTTTTAATTCAATTATTCGTAGCAAAAGAAAAATTGACCAGTAACAAGTAGGTAGGTAGGTAATAAATATGATTCCCGAACAAGGAAATATTACGAACAGTTTTGGTAACATTTTCTCTTTGTGGAGCTTTAAGAAACAAAATAATATATATAAAAAAAAAAAAAAACCATATTCATGGGATTTCATCGGTCTGTCCATTTGTCATGGGCGATTTTTAAAAGCATTACTAATGAAATGAACGGTTTGAATTGAACTAACACTGAGATAACATTTAATTGTGGGAAAAATTTAGTGGAATTCTCTCACGATATTATAATACGGCAATGAGTACTGTAATACTAAAGCAGACACACCCACAATTTGATGTGCGTAACATATAATCATACATAGTGCTTGGCACCGATTCGAATCGTACATTTTCGCGACTACGAAAATAGTTCCCAAATATTTACAACACGCAACTGTATTTCATACAGTTAAAGTACTATTTTTTGTTACAATTTATAGCAAATAGATAAAGAAAAGAAAAATGATTCACGTACCATTTCGGACTCGTATTGATGTCACTATGACAAAGTACGAAATGGTACATTTATATCAATTTGCTTGACTGTACAAGCTTTCCAAGTATATTTCGTCGGCTGACAAGCAAAGCTCACTATAAAATAATAGTACATTGTGCATCAAGGGAGGTAAGTACGGAATTACTAACGAGAGTGTTAGAAGCCCGACGTCGTTAGGCGGAGGGCTTTTATGACTCGAGTTAGTATTCCGCTTACCGACCGTGATGCATACAATGTTTTTCATCACACTTGCTAACCAAAAAAATAAGTTTTAAGACATAATATTATTAAATGACGTACTGACATTTCTATTACTCCCTAGGGAATTTCACTTTTCTATTACTCCCGCTACGCGCGCAAGCAATGGCGCGCTTAGACAGCAAGTGTGATGAAAAAATTGTTTCTACTATCTGCAATATCAGCATCCTTTTATATCAGTCTTGAATCAGAACTGAGATACGAGCTTTATTTCAAGTAGGTGTTTGTTACTTAATAGATTAGCACATAGTTAACGACATCACGTCATTAATAGGGGTAACTACCTATTACAAATTCAAACGAATGCAAAACAAGTGCCAAAAACTTCACACAAAATCAATCATACCAGTTTAATAAATGCCTAGTCATGCCGTTTTATAATCGTTATTGTAAGTTTAAGATAACGCAGAAGGAAGTAAGTCGTGCAGTATAAAAAACTTGCTTGGTTGTTATTCTATGAGCTGTAAAGGTGATATTGTGTACGGTCGTATATCAGACATAAGGAAAACAGATCTAATTAAATGTATCCCACACAGTAGGTAAACAGTAGTTTTAATAAAATTGTGTCTTTTTATACTGACATGATCATATTGGTGATTCGTATCTTATTAATTATTTTTTTTTAAATAGGTAATTTGTGTTACGCTAATATTCGTATTACCTAATTAGTAATTAGGTAGTAAATCTCGTAAGCAATTATATATATAAACAATAATAAAAAAATTTATACATCTCGGAACACCTATTCGTGGAACAATAATTCAATAGTAACACTACTACAATTATGTACATTATAAGCTGAAATAGACAGCATAATTATGTACAGTGGCGTTTATAATTGCATGGACGATTTATGAATGAATTCATTCATAAACTGTCCATGCAATTTCGAACCCGACTGTACATAAAACTCAACTAATTGGAACCCTAGGCCACTTCTAGAACCTTGTCAAAGTCACAAGTTGTACGAGATTACTTAGAATTTGATTTGTATCGTCACTGACATGGTTTCTGTGTTTTCAATTGTTTGACTGTACAAAAGTCGGAGACGAACGCCGCATATAAACCGCTGAAGAACCGTCGGCCAGTATGCAACGCCCTTTATTCCTTGGCTGAGACGTCGATCCGCTCACCTGCGATTTCGTAACTTGTATATCGGGAATTCGGGAGTTATATTATTAGCCCGCTGAGTTACCAGTAGCCGTAGTCGTATCATGACTTTGCAAGTATCGTTAACTCTAGATTTTTCTCGATAGCAGGTCATCGCGCTCGCACCAATACGTCAGCTATGCTATTCTCTTATTCACACATTCGACGCTGCGTTCATCAACGAGCTCGACGCCGAGACAGCCTTCACTTCGACGTCGAGCGCAGCGCTGCGAAAAACGGTATTCACTAACGTAACAGCTCGTCGTCGAACTGTAGGTGGTAACTCTCGACGCAGTGTAGTTCCAGCTCACGCCGCATTGTCGCCGAGCGCTAGTGTCGTTTAAAGTGCATTAGTGAATACCATTTTTAGGCTCGACGCTGACGCAGCCGCAGCGCTGATAGGAAGGCGGTTTCCTTAGTGAATAACACCGCAGTGCGAGCGTGATAGAAAGCATTACGTACCTATCGAGTAAAACCTAACGTATCCTTTACTTTCTAACTCATGGTACGGCTACAGAAGATCTACCAAGCTCACGGTAGATCTTCTGTAGCCGTACCATGAGTTAGAAAAACGTATTTCGGGTTCGAGCATCTGTCTCTAGTCACTCTTATGACACCTTCGTTGGAGTAACAGGGACAAATGCTCCAAATTTACTATTGTTGAAGTTCGCGGTAGGGCTACATGCAGATATATAGAATTAGTAAATGACCATAGATATGCAGAAAACGACCAACTACAATTTTTTCCTCAACCTGACTTAAGCTTTAACATATGGAGTTTGATTGCTTTCTGCATTGTCCAAAAATCGTAGTTGGTCGCTTTCTGCATAAGGTCAAATCTCATTCAATATAATTGACAGTTTCTCTTAAGTTTTTCGACTGCTAACTTAGGGCAATTTCTAACGGGTATCCGAAGCAAAAACGTGAACGTAAAAAACTAGACCCGTTATGACAGGGCGTAACTATTCCCATTTGACTAACGTATGCGGAGTGAAATTTGCACAAATTTTGAAAAAGTAAAAACAAAATAAAAAAATTAAATTTAACTTGTGTCTCAATGCTAAATTAATTTGTATACAATTGTTAATTAAATTGGATAGTTTTGTCGGGTTTGGCATCTTTCTTTAGAAATTATGGCCAATTGAGTAGAACAATGTCGCACAACTGCATGTATTTTCCACAAGACACATTTGCTAAGGCCAAATCGACGATGATTCTAATTTTTTAGAAGAAGGCAAGATTTGAAACACTGTTTTATAAAAATCTCGCATTCTTTTGGTTTCCAATAAATGATATTAGAAACCCTAGTGTAATGTAACAATTTGGCTACAGCCACTTTTCAGAAAGAGCTCGAATAAAGGAAATTACGTTAACCCGAATCACAAAATCGAACAGGGAGCTCAGAAATACTTCTAAATATGACAACAAAATTGATGAAAAACATCCTCAAACCATGGGCATTACGAAACATAAACAAAGAGCAAGCCTATCAACACGGAAAATAAAAATAAACAACTTTGAAAATATGACTTCGCCATTTGATCAAAAAGTGTAAAAAACACTGCTTTTTCAGTAACGGATGTCACGGTGAACGACTTATAGCTAATTTCAATTAAATATTTTTAGCATAATAAGTAAGTATCAATAGACCAATTAACAAGAATATGAAATATAGTGAGCAAAGGATTTTTATTTAAAAAGTTTTCCTACAGAAGATAAAATTAGAGGCAAGAAAAATGCTAACATTTGTTTTTTCGACATCAATGGATAAAGTATCATAAAACTAAAGTTATACACTTTGGATTCAAGTAGTTTTTATCTTGCTAGAATACTTGTTAAAATCGATATTAAAAAATCTTTAAAGCCGAATTAGGTTTAAACGCAAACTTACAAGTTTCAAAATTCAATCGTGATTTATGGAAACCTTCCGAACGATTAGTTGTGGTACTTATGGTTATCTGTGGTTCCGTTGCTGTGGTGAAAGTTTAAAACGGCGAAACACAGCAGCGTCTAATTATAAACTTAAATGGATGTAGGGCTGCCATCTATAAATTGGCAAAACCAGTACAAGGACTCAGGCAAAACCCGGACACTTGGCGTTTATAAAAATCCCTTTTAGCGTCAGATTTTTCGAGCATTTGGCTTGAACGGACTATGCGTCAAAATGGACCAAAATCCAACAGAGCTGGGAGTAGTGTCATCAAAAAGGTCTGCTTATGTACTTTATTTCATTCTATACGTAGGTGCAAAGTTGAATTCCATTTGATAATTTTATATAATATATAAGTAAGGCGTTCTGCGGGTACTCTCTAAGTACATCTCCATCATAAGAGACACCAATCATCATTTACTCTAATATCTCAGTTTAGCAATGGAATTAAACATAGAGCTCATAAAGTAAAATTAAATAAATGTAAATACCTAAACAGAAAACAACTTTCAGCTTTGGTTTTTGGTCCAATTTCTGTAAAACTTTGCCCATTGTCCTTTACGAATTTCGAAGTTCCCGGTACGCCTTTAGTATTGGAAACGAAATGAAAATCTGAAATTGCAGACCCTCTGGCGTGCTCACCCAGCGGCCCTACCGCGAAAAACGAAATTCGCAAATTTCGAAGATTTATCTCTCTCAATCTAATGACGCCTTCATTTGAGTGACAGAGAAAAATCCTCGCAAATTCGATTTTCGCGGTAGTAGGCCAGAACAGTAGCCGTGCCATGAGCTGCCACCGGGTAATAATGAATACTTTCTATCTGGCTCGCTCGCACCAATATGTGAGTACGAGCGAGATGGATAGAAAATAAGTCCGCGTTAATAACGCGGCGCCAGTTCATAGTAAGCACACTGTAGTAAAGAGCGCAAGTTCGAATTTTCCTTTATCTTTAACATTTATCACAAAGATCAATTTTTCTTTCTTCGTAACTAGTTACGAAAGGTCGGTTACGTACGCGGTAAGGGATTGACAGTGTCTCGACACGCAAGCTGTAATGGTGATTGTGTTTATATTGTTTCTATGGGTTAGTGACGTCAAAACACAATACAATAACAAGTATTTGTCGATGTAGATTGATATAGACATGTTGCCGTATTCGAGAAGCTTGTACTGCAGTAAACATAGTTTTTGTCAACCTGATACCTACAACTAAGATTACTAAAAAAACCAGCTTCATTAAGGAAAACCACAGTGAAATCCAATCTACAGATTAGGTTGAATGCTAAGTAACCGAACACAAATTCAAAATATTTACCTAATACCTCGCTTTGTCTGTTCACACGTGTGGAAACGCCTACGCGGAACTGCCTTGTTTACTCACGAGTTTTACTACATTTGCGAGATTAGGAAAACACGCCAATTTAACTAATATAATGTGCTAAAACCAACCTCTGAGGAAAATACTTTTTAATGCCAAAGGAAAAGATATCTAGACTTTATCTCGACTTACGCAAGTTTTTGCGACCGAATAGTGAATGCCATTGGAAACTACCGCTGGCAAAATATCGCTCTTCGAACATTATTATCACGACTCACATCAGAATACATCATCAGCCTCTCTCAGGCCTCCGCTGGACGTAGGCCTCTCCTATTAACTATATTGTATGGACACATTAGGAGGTAAATGCCAATAATCGCCACGCTGGGCGTGAGCATACGGGTTGGCGATCGTAGTAGTATGTCCACTATGATGATGCTGCTGCACATGATTATTCTTCTATAAACGAATATAATCAAGGACACTTTCCTTACTCGATTTCTTACGATGATTTGTAAGTGGTGACAAAAATGTATTCTTACTGCGTCACCTCGCGGCTAATCAAGATTAATTAAGTTTTACTACATTAAGAGAATACGGAAAATTTTGTGGTACCATTCTCTAAGAAAAACAATTTCAATGACAAAGTAAAAAGCATCTAGATCTTAGGTTTTATCTGGACAAAAACAATTTGTAAAAACTAGCGAGTAGCGTTAGAGGAGTGACTTTTTGCCATTTGATACTTAATATGTCACGTTTCCTTGCGTCTGGATGATATAGTACCAGCGAATTTACAATTTGAATGCAAGCAGAAGTCCTGAATCATGAACAAAATTAAGACGATCAAAGTATAATTCATGAGAATGATGAGGAACTTCAGAAATTAGCCAGTTGTAATAAGGAAGAAATAATTATTTTCAGGGGTAAGTAAAGTAACTGAACGTAAATTCTCAAGCCTCTAAATGAGCTAGCAGCCTAGCACGTTCAGCGGAGGTTGTTGACTTGTTGTCAGTTAGTACCTTCAGTCCAGTCACTATCAGATACATCGAAGCGGCCACTGTGCTCAAAACTATCTGAACGTGCACTCTAATGCCATGTCAATAAATACCTGTTTAGATGTAACTTTATGAGCTGGCTCCGATATATCGTTAGTTGTAATATGAATTAATGTAACCACCAAATGACGATTTTTCAGGAGGGCCCAAAAACGAATTTAACATTTATAAAGTATGTTGTATCTTTTTAGTTAATTATCCTATTGAAATTTAATGAATATCATCGAAAGTGGATTTCGTAATTTAGTGTAACTCAACTCACAAATTGAAATCGAAGCGCTTATGAGCCATACAATACAGATGGCAGTGACAGCATTGACATTTAAAAAAATATGGTGAGTACATTAGGAACGACATATTTTTAACCGACTTCAAAAAAGGAGGAGGTTCTCAATTCGACTGATTTTTTTTTTGTTGTATGTATGTTACCCGATATCTCCGAGAATAGTGAACCGATTTTAAAATTTCTTTTTGTGATCGAACGTGTATTACCCCGAGATGGACCCGTTGGCACCAAGTTGCGGTCTGATGATGGGATCTTGGAGAAATCGAGGGATCTCTTCAATTGTTATAGGTACATTTATGGCGCTTTTGGTAATTTTCATTCATTTACAAGAATTTGCTTTCAGAAAGTAGGATTTGAGGTAACCAATGATGGAAACAAATCGGGAATCTTGGAGAAAGCGGTTGAAGTCGGTTTTTTAAATTTTTAATTTTGTAGTTACAAATTCGTACTTACGAAAAATATGGTCTATGATTTTTTTAAGCCTTTACATACGTTAATAAAACACGTAGAAACTTCATAAAATGGCAAAGTTTTTGTAAACGTATTCAACATTTTTTTTCTGGATTTCAATATTTTATATAGGTACACCGTTCGATAGAGCAGGAAATTTGCAGTCGAACGGTACACTGAACTCAATTTCGTCATTTTGGTGGTTATATTAATTCATGACTCCTAACCCATAAAGTGCCACGTCACTGGGTGATTTTAGTGACAACAAACCATTCCACCATTTTTTTGTTCTTTGGGTGGATCGTGGATCAACTCGACAAAGTTAGTTTGAAGACGAGATTATGCACCACGTTCTACTAAAGTAACATCATTAGCGTGACCCAACATGGAAAAGCCATATCAGATCAATCGAGGTTTTAAATTTGAAAGCTATTAAACCATAATTAAAGAGTGATTTGCCGTGTGGTGACGGCAGTAAGAATACATTTGTCACCACCCCAACTCCTCCTGCGGGTGTCGTAAAAGTCGACTAAGGGATTGGAGTGTCACTGACCATTCTACAAGATTGATGATGGGCAGCAGCGTCATCATAGTGGGCACATTACTGCGATCGTTAATCCGCTTGCCCAGCGTGGCGATTATGGGCATTTACCTCCTAATGCGTCTATACGCATAGTTAATAGGAGAGGCCTACGTCCAGCAGTGGACTAACATAGGCTGATGATGATGATGAAAGAGTGACCCAGGAGAAGAAAAAAATGATCGACCCCTTTACAGATTTAAGTATGATATATATCTGGAGATTTCTAGAGGCTAGTGATGTTAATAGCCTTATTTTCTAATTGACAGTTGAATGAGTGTCAATTAGAATAATACAATGCGCAAAAATGTTATCCGACTTTGATGCCGAATGTAAATGGCGTAAGCATGTGTATTGTGTATAATATTTAAATATATGCAAGCCACATGTATCTTCAAAACTTGTTTTGTGTTCATCTCTCAATAGGTCAGCGAGTCTCAGATTTTTTATTTAATTTACACAGACAAATCATCGGTTGACAAGCAAAACTCACTCATTAACAAATACCTACTTGAAATAAAGGTCGTATCTCAATTCTGATTTAATACTGACATACGAGGTTGCTAAGAGTAGTGACAGTTTTTTATAGTGAGTTTTGCTTGTCAGTCGACGAAATGTTAGTGTGGATTTTATCACTTAACCCACGCAGTATCGATGCCTTCTTTATCATTTGATAAATTCGCTTGGTAATTGTTACATTCCATGGTCGACGTAATATATCAATAAAAATGTTTTATTATTATTTAAAATGTATGTTGATTAAATCTAAATATGAAGCGAGGTCGTTTCGTCAGTTTTTCCTTGTTTTACCACTATGTTTATGTATGTGAAGATAATTAATCAGTATTGAGTAATTGTTAATTTGCTATGTATTATAATATAATTGTGAAATCTTTTTCTATAGTCTTTTAAAATTCAACTGTATCTCTTTTCTGTCTTTGTTTGTTTATGTTCAATTAATGAGGATAATTAGACTATAAGTTAAAGTTAACTTATCGCTTATTAGTATGAGATAATGACTATAAAATGTCTACCTAATTACGTTGCGTCTCCTAGTTAAATCGGTTATTTATCGATACTTTTAAACTACGACTTTCATTAGAAGTACATTTACAGCTGTCATGCACTAATGTATAATTGTATTCGTGATTTTGGTAACGATATGTAGGCTTGCACTTTTCGGCCATGTAGTCACCAAAAATATTCAGTCGGTAATTTAATCTAATTTTAAACTCATGTACAGAATTTATGTTTTCTCCTCGTCTTTCGTAAATATTTCACAAAAAAATTGAAACCACTACTTTATAGTATTAGTACCTATTTTTAATCCTATCGTAAACTCTAAGTGGGAGAGTGGGACCTTTAATTATAAAGTCTCATTAAAGGTACAACAGTAATTATTTTATCGTCTGTATGTGTCTTCCGTTCACCACAAAAGGTCAAAACGAGTATTACGTCCATACATCCTATTCCCACGGAGGTAATTCATTCAGTTTTCAAGTAGGTCTCCTTATTGGTAGCCTGTCGCATTAAAACTTAATCGCAATGTTCTTTATGATTGGGCGATATGTTATGTTCATTATTTTTATATTTAAATTCTGAATTATGTCCGTATTGAAACCTCATTTTTACCCCTTGGAAATCATTAACGGAACTCACGATATTTACCGTTACCTATTTATTGAAAATGTCATGCGTATATTAATAATCGGTAAAAAATATCAAAAATATAATTTTGGAATGTTAAACAGCTGGTCACTTTGTTTTTGTTTGACAGTTTTCGAAATGTTATGTTTTTGGGAAACTAGAAGAGAAGGCACGTATTTTTAAAAAAGCTGCCGCATTTGGCTGGTTTTAGCCGGTTGCGAACCCCTGAACTGAACTATGTACAAAGCATTTTCAGATTTACGAAACTGCCCAAAATATATCGGCATATACAGGATGCTCGCGAGGAACCCGCAAGATTTTAATGCTGAATTCCTGAGCATATTTAGAGTATTTAATGTTTTGTAAATTTTCCTGGATTCGGCTTGGTTCCAGAGATAATTAACCTTTTTTCTGAAAAAGTTTTTCGACGTAACTCGTCATAAAACTTCTTTTTGATTACAAATGTGTTCTAATATTATCACACCTTTTGCCTGACAATCAAAAAATAAGAATAGACTTGACGAAAAAACTGTCCCTAAAAAAACATTTAAAAAATTAATTTTAACAAATTGTTCTTATGATAAAAAGTATTGGAAATGTTAAAAAGTATTCAAAAAGTCTAAAAAAAGGGATTTTGCACGTTCTTTTACGTGCACGTCGCGCGCACGTGCACGTAAAAGAAAGAGGAACGGATATTTTCAATACGTCGCTGCAAGATACTGTTGTTTTAATCATATGCTCATCATCATCAGAGAGATTATCCATTAATTACGTCACAGTCACACCGATCTCATGATTTTGTGACCTCTCCCTCTCCCCTTGTTACACTTCGTCACAATTATACTACACTCTCCCCCCTTAGCGTG
Source organism: Thaumatotibia leucotreta (assembly GCA_025490895.1). Taxonomy (NCBI): domain Eukaryota; kingdom Metazoa; phylum Arthropoda; class Insecta; order Lepidoptera; family Tortricidae; genus Thaumatotibia; species Thaumatotibia leucotreta. The sequence goes on along the minus strand of JALPQI010001812.1, from coordinate 78,192 downwards.
ATGTCACATTTCGATTTTTAGTTTAGGAAGGTAAGGTAAGGTTTTTATTAGGGTTGCGTAAAATGATTTATAAAATACGAAGAGAAAAACAATAATAATATAAAAAAAATCCTAAAAACTTATTCTTCCTCCGTTCAAGGATTTTGGATCCACTCTTTCATGTTCATGTATGTGAGATTGTGAGGTCACAAACCTGGGACTCCTACTCCTACTCCTGTCACGATATGTCACATTTTGTGGACCCCTCCCTCCCCCTTGAGGTGTGATGTAATTAATGGATGATTCCAGATCAGCCGAAAGACGTCCACTGCTGAACATAGGCGTCCCCCAAATATTGCCACAATGACCGGTCCTGCGCTACCCGCAACCGCATTCTGAATTCGCACGGCCATCGGTTCTACGTGCAATGTGCCCCGCCAACTGCCACTTCAGTTAAGCGATTCGGGGAGCTATATTTGGTTCTATTGCGGATCATATATCATATTGCTAACTGTACCGAATGGGTTACTGATTTGAAAAGCATTCCCAGCAGACATTGTAAGGAGAGAGCGATCATTTGTTTAACCTATCCACCTTCACGTACCAGAGGGCAGATAAGGCATTAGATAGACATGTCGCGACCCGCAGATCGCATGCTTTCAACGAACTGGCAGATTTAGCATTAGAGTCTGCAATATGCATAATAAAATAGTACCGGCTTCGTTTTGGTTGCAAATGAAAACCATTGCTTACTGCCAGTTGTACTTGGGCCTGTTGCACTAAAACGTAAAACGCACGGATGCTTGAAATTTGTGAACTTGAAAGTACGCGGTAGGCCTCTAAAAGGGCCCAATGGCAGTAATCGCCACGCTTGGCAGGAGCATTGGCATTCGGAGTCATATTAGGTACACCCACATACTATAGTTGCCGTTTTCTAAGAATGAGCTTTTGACAGTTAGAATTGAGCATTAAATAATATACGACGTTTATCGGAAAAATTGACGTCTTACCCATGGGGTTAATATGAATTAATACGGACTAGGAAATCATGAGTCTTACCCTCATATTAATAAGGATAACGATTAATCTATAACAGAAAAAAAGTTCATTCTTAGAAATCTGCAACTATACGAGTATAGTCAGGTTTGTTGTGATATTAATATCATACTGAAGGTTTAGCAAATGATACTATTTTACTAACTATATTAATAAAAAGGGACGGATAGTCTACCTCGCGGAGAAATAATGTCCCACCAATCATGTGCTAAGCCTACTGGAATTACTTTTAAATAACAGGATTGCGCTTATTATTTACCTCAAGAAAACGTAATGAATGATGTTGTCATTAACTTTAAATAGCTGCCCTCTTGTTTCTATTACAGTTTACATTCAATTCCACGTTTTCCGCAAATTCCGATCTAATAAGCTTCGCTGCAAGTAAATATTATATATCTTTGTCATCCACGCTTCCATTACTTAGATAGATACCTGTCTGTGAGTTTTACTCAATTTTGTAGATGTGTAATTGTTTTCTAATTCTAAAGGATTAAGGCCAAGGCAACCTGGGCGCACAGCGTGTGCAGCACGTATGCGTGCGTGGCATGCGGGTTGTAGCGCAGGAAATGTCATATTAGATTGCACACCGCATGCGTAGTGTGAACGTGCAAGCGGTGTGCGATCTACTATGACATTTCCGACGCTACAACGTGCACGCTAAGCACACGCGTGTGATTCACCCTTAAAATGTCAACGATCGTGTTTGACATGGGACTCCATTTGCGCTGTGAAGGACGAACGGTTAATTAATGTAATTGACGTAGCATAAGAGGGGTTGTGGTTTCGAGACGATTCGAGGCTACAACTAGTCTTCACAGTGCATTTTTTTATTGTAGTACATAGATACTTCTATTCATTTTATAGTTACTAATGTCTTTTAATATTATTCAACGACTTATTGTCTGCAATCAATCTATTGTCTTAACAAATTAAAAATAATTATTGTTTATTTTATTTGTTGTTTGCGTCTCAATTATGACTGAGTGCATTAATATCACCCAAGTAAAACAACTTAATTACATATATTACTTCAATTATCTGGTGCAAGAATAATCAATTATAATTTTATCTCGTAATTTATAAAAGTTTATGATGTAATATCATCTAGAACACCGTTTTCATCGTTTATCGGCATCTAGACGTTTGTTTGTAGCGAAAATTGGAATCTTGTTTATTAAAAATCGCGTCTTTATTAGCGCGTCATCGTCATCACAGTACACTGCTGGACACAGCCCTGTCCCGTTAGTAATGGGGCTACCTAAGCATATGGTGGCATTAGGAAGTAAATACGCATAATCGCCACACTGGCCAAGCAGGTTGGAAATTCGCAGTAGTGTGTCCACAGCAGTGTGATGCTGCTGCCCGTAATCAATCTTGAGAAAAAGAAAGGTCAGTGGACAGTGACACTTCAATCCCTCATTCGACTCTAACGACACCCACGCTGCTGTCCTAGTGTAGAAAGCAGTTTTTGCTATGAAACTTCATAGTAAAAACCGACTTTTGTCAGAACTTAGGCCAGCCGTACACCTGTAACTTCTTACGTAAGTTATAGGGACGGAGCTATACTAAGGAATGAGATAGTGATATGCACCTCTCGTTCCTTTGTATAGAGCTCCGTCCCTAACTTACGTAAGAACTTACAAGTGTATTAGTGTAGCCTGCTCTTAAGGCAGCTTTTTGCTATGGAGTTTCATAGCAAATACCCGTACTGTTTCCTCTAGGACGGTAGCACGGTAAAAGTTGGTGTGGTGATAAATGTATTCTCACTGCCGTCACGTGGCCTTATTAGCGTGTAGTTCTTTAATAAGCTTAGAAAGGAATATATTACGACCTTCCCCCACACGGTAGCAATCCGATCAAGCCCATGACAATGACATGACATACGCCAAGGGGTTCACAGACCAGACGTCGCCATAACGGGCAAATCCAATTAGGTAGTGCGTTAGCGGCCCTGACTAAACAACGCTATATATATGTATACACTGTTCGCCTTAAGCCGTTGATATAAGGTGCAAAGTTGTATATTTAAATCTTTGATTGTACATCAGGAAATGTGTGAGTCGTAAATCCTCTAGTATATGTTGTTAGCACATGCATCCGCGTTGTAGATGGTAAATGATAAAAGGAGTTCCTACATGAGAGTCGATTTCGGTTGTTTATTTGTTTAGAAATTTGGTTCACATGTGGAATTCTGGGTTTTCTCAGTAAAATTAACTCGAGAAAATCTAAGCAGTAGCCGTACCATGACCTGCTCGCATAATACCCGTGAACGAACGGGATGGGTCCATATTGGCACTTATACAATTTTTTCTTCGAATATTTTTACTAATACCGTTTTTTACTCATAATCATCATTACTCCGAAAAAATTTTCTCATACTTTTTTTCTTACTAAAAATTATACTTCTACCTACAATGTTCATAACGATTTTTATTTCGAAATTTTATCCTCCTAAAGTCGTCAAGTAGATTAATCTATACTCTATACTCATAAAGTTATTTGAAATAAATTGTTTATTTATAAACATTTTCCCATTAGGTTCACTCTGTTGTGGTATAATTCTTTTATGAATAACATAAACTATGTACTCATAATGGGCTTTGTGCAGAAACTGTTGTGACATACTCAACTTTAGCATATTTCTTTGTGGCAGATTTCGAGTTGTTCGAATACTATTCGAGCATAATTTCGATGCTCCTATTTATGATGAGGCATAATCTGGATGTGCATAAAAAGTATCGGCATAACAGAGAAGGAATAATTACAACCTCTCAATATAGTCGAGGTAGTAGTAATATTCTATACGTTACTTACTGTGTTACTGAGCTGAGTACTTTCTAGGTTGCTAAAAAAAAATAACCTCGAAGACTAAGGCGGGAGCAAAGCTCCCGCCTTAGTCTTCTAACCTAACCTATCCGAGTCGGATCTGCCACGGAAGGTTTTGTTCGCTCGCTTCGCTCGCTCACTGCAGAAATTTTCACCCTCACAGCAAATTCTGCCTGACATAAAAGGCAAGTTTCGAACATGTGGCTACATGCCCAAAAAAAGAAATCTATTTTCTGTCTTATAACACTCGGCGTAATTAATGATATGCCAAGATAAGATAATATTTCGTACAAAATAATATTCGAAATATTGTTATTTAAGCCAAGTGATGTTTCTGTCTCATTAAGTTATAAATAAATATAATAAATAAATAAATACATAAAACCAGTACAGATAAAAATAAATACCTATAACATTAGAATATATAGCATAAAATAAGTATAGTGAAAAATTATATAAACATAAAAGTTAGTACTAAAAATATGTATGAAAAACAATATTATGAACATAAATAATTCTATGTGATGATGATTATGAACAAAGATTATTCTAAATAACGATCATTATGAAGTTAAATTGTATAAGAAAAATTTTCGGAGTTCCAATAATCTAAGTTGCAATTTTATAAATACTTTGGCGCACCCGAACGGGATGGATAGAAAGTAAGTCCACGAGAATGTCGGGTACGTGACGCCGTCCTTCGCGTACATCTAAGAAAGTTACGAATAAAATTTTAGGTGTATCTTAATTTTATAACTGGGTATTTGTATTTATAGAGAATTCTCGCACTTTCCATATATTTCTAAGGTAGCTGTAACTGTAATAGCCGTCACGTTTCCGACAAAATAGACTTTTTCATGTCATGGCGTTTGAGTAAAGGTGCATTCAGACCAAACGAGCATTCGCTGTTCTATCCCCCACTCTACGAAATCAACGAATCACGTTTTGTGTAGCGATTGAATTTCGTAGAGTAGGGGGTTCGAACAGCGAATACTCGTTTGGTCTGCATGCACCTTAAGTGTTCGGACATTTAGAGCACCGTGGCCGTTCTGATGGTGACTGTACAGATTCAGATGATAATGATGTTTACGATTTTTAACGACCTTCGAAAGTTCCAAGAGTTGCCTTATTTTAACAAGTTTCATATTACATTTTCAACAGAGGGCAAGAGCAACGAAATTGATTACACCGCTTCAGAAAACTTTAATAACCTGGGGGCTAACCACGAACTTCGAAATCCGTAATTTTCGATCATGGTCTCTGTCAGTCTAACGAAGCATTCGTTGGAGTAACAGAGAAAAATCCTTTCGAATTTCGAACTTCGCCGTAGTAGGCCTGTCGAAAATCGAAGCGGGAATATAAAACAACAGACAACGAGGCGGTCGACCGTTCCGGTACTAATTGCGACCGTCATTAATAAAATTGATTTTGCAAATTGAACGGTCAAGTTTCTTTAAACGGTCGTACAGTTAAGCCTAGGGCACACGATTAAAAAATAAATCGTATCGGGTAAAGGCACTTTTTAGTGCAGAATTTTTGATCGTATTCGTGGTGTTTTTTATTTAGAGTACGTCAACAAGTCCTTTGTGGTATGTGGTTCTAACAGCAGCACTTTTAACTGTACATGGGCCTTATTACAAATAGCATAAGGTCTACCGACGACGTTACGTATTCGCACTATTTGAGCGTTTAGAAACAAGAGATAAGCGCTTTTAAGTACTGTATCTACCGCGAACTCGGAAATCAGCAAAGGAGCATCTATCTCTGTCAATCTATTGACGCCTTCGTTGGAGAAACAAGAGACGATTGCTCGAAATTGGCGAATATCGAAGTGCGTTGTAGGTTTATTGTATGTGAACTGTGGCTTATTTACGATGGAGGTTGACGCATTACTGATGCCCGTATTAGGGCTAGGCACGCGTGTGGCGCTTCCGCGGCAGTTTACTCATATCATTACATAATTACAGAGCAGGACGATTAATATAACGATATCGTGTAACCGTACCGATTATTCTCTCGCTACGGTTGTTGCTAAAGTACTTGACAGTCTCCTTGGTAAACATCTGGATAAGCACATTAAACTCCACGATGCGCAGTTTGGCTTTAGACCGAATCTTTCTTGTGAAAGTGCCATCCTGTGCCTCAAGGAGACTGTAAAGTACTACACCAATAGAAAAACCCCAGTGTACGCCGTTTTCCTTGATCTGTCAAAAGCCTTTGACCTTGTCGCTTACGACAAACTATGGAAAAAACTAAGTGCTGAGACGAGTGTACCTAGAGAATTAGTATCCCTGTTCAGGCACTGGTATAGCAATCAGACCAATTGTGTGAGATGGGCACGCTCTTTCTCGGATGAGTATAGGTTGGAGTGCGGGGTGAGGCAGGGGGGGTTGACGTCTCCCACGCTCTTCAACCTGTATGTCAACGCGCTTATCGAGGAGCTCTGCGGCACGGGTGTGGGATGCCATATAAATGGAGTCTGTGTAAATAATATTAGTTACGCAGACGATATGGTGCTGCTGTGCCCCTCGAATGGCGCACTGAGAAAACTGCTCAGTATCTGTGAATCCTATGCGGTGAACAATGGACTCAAATACAATGCTCAGAAGAGCGAGCTCATGATTTTCAAACCGGATAACACTCGCTATACGGATGATCCTGATTTTTTTCTTACAGGCGTAAAATTACGGAGAGTGGACAAATTTAAGTACTTGGGTCACTGGGTCACCGCGGATCAAAAAGATAATTTTGACATTGAAAGGGAGCGCAGGGCGCTGTCTGTCCGATGCAACATGTTGGCTCGTAGGTTTGCAAAATGTACTGAGTCAGTAAAAGTCACGCTCTTCAAAGCATACTGCCAGTCGTTCTATACATGCAGCCTATGGGTTAACCATACGCAGAAGGCATACAACGACCTGCGGATACAGTACAACAACGCGTACAGAGCGTTGTTGCGGCTGCCACGTCATTGCAGCGCCTCCGCGATGTTCGCGGAGACTGACACGGCGGGTTTCGCCGCCATCATGCGCGCGCGCTGCGCCTCCATGCTACAGCGGGTGCGTGACAGCCGCAACATGCTCCTGCGCGCTGTTGCTGATAGGTGGGATTCGCCATTCTTGAAGCGGTGGATCGGGCTTCATGCCCTTAAATAATAATGTTTTTATTTTTAGTTTAATTTAGTTTACTTTATATTGTTTTCCTTTAACACTACTTCTAAGCACATATACTTTACTAACATAATATGGATCATTGGTCTGAAAATAAACGTTTATTATTATTATTATTATTTATGTTTAAGTGTATTTTTTATCTCTCCAAATGGAGGCAATTTTACTTCCATCTTCGCGGGCTTTTGGCCAAACGAATATGGAAGTTTGATCTTACTGTTCCAAAGATAAAAATTTTCGTACTATTCTGCAAGTGTTCATTATTACAGCTTTTTGGAGAAGAATGTATGTGAGTGGATGGATATCGAGAGTTTTAAGGCTGGTGTGCAGAGTACGAGGGATCACTCCTGTGGATGAAATTACTATCGGGACTGTTTTTACAGTGTTAACGCGCCACTGGGTTTTAATTTCGATTGACAAGTCCACATATTTACTTATCTTTTCGGTGTGAGTAGAGGCAAGATTATGGGTGTTAGGTATAGCTACGTCCAGGAGATAAACAGTTTTAGCGGCTTTGTCGTGTAATATAATGTCGGGTCTATTATTGTGTATTGTCTTATCGGTAATGATAGTTCTGTCCCAGAAAAGTTTGTAATCAGTCGACTCTAAAATAATTTGCGGGATGTATTTGTAGTAGGAGGTCCTTGTGTTGATGAGGTGATATTTAAATGCGAGATATTGGTGAAGGATGGCTGCAACTTGGTCGTGACGGTGCTTGTAATCGGTCTGGGTTATGGATCGGCATGCCCCCGTGATATGTTGTATTGTCTCTGAAGCAGAGTGACAGCGACGGCATAGATCTGTTTGGCTACTATGATCACGGATAATGTGTTTTCTATAATTCCTTGTGTCTATTATTTGGTCTTGGATTGCTATTATAAAGCCTTCTGTTTCCGGGAACAACTCGCCTTTCTTTAGCCACATGTTGGACGCCAGCTTATCGACATTGGGGTTTGTCAGGTCGAGTCGGTGTCTGCCATGTAGTGACTTTTGGGTCCATGTTTGCAGCTTTTGTTGGGTTTCTAAAATAATTTCATTTTTTTGTTTTGCACGGTCCTTTAAGTTTAAGGGTGTGAGTTTCTGGTCAGCATTTACAATAGCCCGATGCATGTCGGATCTGGAAGACTGGTGGTGGAAGAATGTTCTGAGAGAGTTTACTTGTTTGTTGTGGAGATTCTTGATGTCTATCAAGCCCCGTCCACCTTCCAGCTTAGGCAAAGTCATTCTCTGGGTACAGCTACGGGGGTGATGCTTCCGGTATTTGGTCATTAAGGTATTAATTATTCTTTGTAAGTTACAAAGATCTGTTTGTGACCAGTTTATGATACCGAAAGAGTAGGTTAATATGGGGACTGCGTAAGTATTTATTGCTTTTATTGTATTACGTGCATTTAGTTGAGTGTTCAGAATCTTGTGGAGCCTGCCAGTAAATTTTTCTTTAAGAGAAGCTTTAGTTATTTTATGGTGAATTTGTTGTGTTTGTTGGTAGCCTAGGTATTTGTAGCCAGTTTCGTTATTGACGGGGTCTATTTGTTCTCCATTGTCAAGGGTGTAGCTATTGCATTCTATTTTACGGTTTCGGACAGACTGAATTTTGCATTTGTCGATACCAAACTCCATGCATATATCTAATGAAAACGATTGTGTGATATCAGCAAGCTTATTAATGCCAACTAAACTGTTACTGTAGAGTTTGATATCATCCATATACATCAAATGTGATACAGTATGTGACGCACTTCCATATTGTAGCTTAAACCCCGGTTGGTTATTGTTAAGTAAATTGGAAAGTGGATTAAGCGCGAGACAGAACCAAAGCGGACTGAGAGCATCTCCTTGAAAAATGCCTCTACGGATGTTGATGGGTCCCGTCTCAATATTTGTATTGTTGTTAATTATTTTCAGTACTGTCGACCAGTGTAACATTGTATTTTCTAGGAATCTTATAATGGTATTGTGTACTCTGTAATGCTTAAGAATGTAAATTAGCCATGTGTGTGGTACCGAATCAAATGCTTTCTTATAATCTATGTACATAGTGAAGATGTCGTGGTTTTTATTATGTGCTTGTTTGGAAATTACTGCGTCTATTGTAAGCTGTTCTTTGCAACCCTGACTGTTTTGGCGGCAACCTTTTTGTTGTTCTGCTAGTATATTGTGTGCGTCTACATGCCTGTATATAAGTTTGCTGATACAAGACGTGATGATTTTGTAAATATTTTGCAGGCAGGTAATGGGTCTGTATTTGGCGGGATTCGTGCAGTCGGATTGATCTTTCACTAACATGTATGTCACACCTTGGGTAATATAATGCGGTAGTGTTTCCGGATTATGAATAAAATTGTTTATATGTCTGAGCAAGATTGGGTGTATATAGGTAAATTTTTTAAACCAATAATTGTGGATTTTATCTGATCCGGTTGCCTTCCAGTTATGCGTTTTACTTATAACTGATTGTAACAGGTCAATGTTGACCTGTTCAAATTCCATGTTAGATACGGAACTCAGATTTTTTTTGTCGGCCTCTATCCATTCAGCATTCCTGTGAACCATGGGCTTAGACCATATCTGGGACCAAAAATTGTGCAAATCTTCGGCAGTAGGGGTGTTGTTTGAGTTTGGTCCGGATTCATGTGTGGTATTGTTATCTAGTGACCTATAAAATACCTTTTCGTTACTGATGAATTGTTTATTTTGTTTTTTGCGTAAAGTCGTAAGTTTATATCTGCGTAATCTACTTGTAAGTGCACTCAGCTTTTGCTTAAGGGTGTCTAGGAAATGAGGTAGTTGTGTATTTTCAGGTTCGTGTCGGGAATGAAGTTTATACTGTCGTTTAATTGCATTAATGTGTTTTAAAAGTCTGGGACTGGAATTGCCATTGATAAATTCAGTTAATCTGCCTATTTTAGCTCTAAGGTCCGTAACTCTATCTTGTAACCTCTTTTGCCAAATGGGAGGTTGAGAATTGTATCTATAAGGATTGTTAGAGTCAGTGATCTTACTGCCATTCTGGGTCGCTGCAACGTATGCCGCACAGTAAAGAGTAGTTTGAGTATATTCAAATTCACTGTCCAGGGGCAAGTGTTTTGGGAGTATGACAGTGTTGACAAAATGCACAATAGTGGTAAGTTTTTTCGTTGGTTTTTGTTTGGGTATGCTCGGCCTAGATGTGGGGTCAGATTGGTGAAACAATTCCTTGGCGTCTAGGAAAGCTTGCTCTATTTCCTCTTGCATTTTTGTTGGGAGAGAAGAATATGTTGTTAGATTATTAGGGCTACAATTATTGGATGTATTGAGATCAAGTTCAATAGAATTTTCTGTGGCAAGTAATTCTTCTGGTGGGTCAGTACTATCAGTGGCTGGGGTCTGAATTGCAGGGGACAAATTAGTCATGTTTTGTATATTATCACTGTCTATTGTTAGATCACAAGAAACTTCAAGTCGTATCTCCTGAAGTCTCAGTTCACTTATGTATTTGTTGTTAATAATAGCTCGACGTTGGTCAGCTATTCTCTGCTCCGACACATGTGAAAATTCAGGGTGTTTTGATATGATGGCTTGGTATAGCGGTCTCCTGTAGGCTGTTATATTAGTTTCTAAGTGTGTTATTCTGAAGTATTCTCTCATTATTGATTCGTTGATTTCGTTGGACCAACTCATTCGTTGACTACTGTTTTGGGCACCTAATTGTGTTTGGTTAGAGGCTTGTATGTCTTTTAAGTCGTTTTCGGCTAGTTTCTTAATATTGTCAATATCCGCATCTGATAGTAATTTATTGTTTATTATAGCCCTACGTTGGTCTCCTATACGCTGCTTACTAACGTTATGTGTCGGAAATTTTTGACTGAATTCGGTGTGAAGTTGTGTTAAATATTTTCTCGTTTCCGTTTCAAGAGCAGTGATTCTAAAGTATGTGCGTAAGATAAAAATGTTCATTTCTCGTGACCATCTCTTTCGCACATTTTGACGAACCGTGGCGGGTGCAGGTTGGGTGGCAGTGATTGCCTCCTGCACAACGTCCTCGGTCGTATAACTAGATTTTGACGGCGACGTACACTCCGACGTACTCTCGGGATCTAGATTTTTCAGGTAAGAAGCTGGAGACGACGGAACCGATGAAAACAGAGAAGATGGCGATGAAGGAATTGAGGAGCGTACCGAAGTTGGGGAGGATTTACGGGATGGAGGAATTTCGGCTGTTGCACATTTTTCGATGGAAGCCCGCCTGCTCGGCTCCGCATCGCCGCTGGTTCGCATGCTGTGGCACCCAGCAGCGGCTCCAGGTGCGCCCCGACGATCGCCCTCGGGAAGCGACCCGACTGCGGCTGTAACAGATTGTTCGATGGGAGCCCGCCTGCTCAACTCCGCATCGCCGTTGGATCGCATGCTGTGGCATCCAGCAACGGCTCCAGATGCGCCCCGACGATTGCCCTCGGGCAGCGGCCCTGGACGTAAAGTTCTTGATCGTAACTGCATATTACATCTATAGAGAGAAGAAGAACAAAGGATAGGGGGGAAGGAGAAGAAGAGACAGGAAAGATGGAATCTTGGTTTGGGAAGGGTAAGCCTAGTTGATATTGGCGTTTTTGTATCTCCCTGATAGGGGTGTGGTCTAGGTGTTTCGACCTTTTTTCTCTGTGTATCACCAACCCGTAAGCCCGCCCACCACGACAAGGTGATTCCGTTGGGGGGTTATTATTATTATTCCTCTTTATTTATTACGTGTCTCGGGTTAGGTGTTTTACAATATGATTATAAAAGTAAAATACAATACAACATACAAAAAAGATACAAAACATATAAACACATTATAAAAAACCTAACCTAGAGGGCCGCCGGCAGCGGAGCGGGCCCAAGCTGCCGGTGGTTAGGGCTACAGGGAGAGGAACCGCCGGACTATGCGCGCCGTGTCCAGGATTACCGCCTTCTGCATCTGACCCATCTTATTATTATTATTATTATATTGCCTTTTGGTGTAAGTTAGGTAAAATTAACAATCATGAGCGCCATGGTTTACCGTGCTTTATCGAAGATAAATTAATAAGGTGAACCTGAACGTATTGTGAAGACCGAGTGGCTGAGGGGTGCAGGCATCAGCCGCGAAAGCTGAGCACGTGGGTTCGATCCCCACCTCGGACGTTAGGTGATCTTGGTCGTTTTTCTTTGGTATATGACATCTAATATTTATAATTTAAGGAGAACCTGTTTTCTTAATTATTGTTATTTACTATGTAAGCCATACGCCCATACATCGTATATATACAACGGCCCTACCGCGTACTTCGAATAATTCGAAAATTTCGGGGATTTGTCTAATGGATGGTTGGAGTTACAGAGAAAAATACAATATCAGGGCGCGCGATACAATGCTTTACGTACCTATCAAGTAAAACCTAAAGGTGGATTTAGACCAAACGAGCGATTGCTCATTCTATCCCCTCTCTATGAAATTCGTTCGCAACACAAAACGTAATTCGTCAAAATTCGTAGGGGATAAATCCACCTTTACGTATCCTTTACTTTCCAACTCATGGTACACTGACCGGTTTGTTTACTTTTACAACCATGTGCACTACGACTTACTATACGATGTTGGAGGTGATGCCCCGATTCGGACAAGGCACGCGCTTCCGCGGCGGCGGCCTCCTGACCGCTGCCTTGTCACGGGTATAAACAAGTATACAACTTTAGACCTTATGCGTCAGACATAAGTAAAACAGTGTATACATGTTTATGCCCTTGATTACACGACATGTGTCATGATTGGAGTGCACGCTTGTAAGTTTTTGCACTGCGCTAAGGTCAAGGGTGAGGAGCCATGTTAATTTGCATTATTATTACTTAATCATGTGAAAATTTTTCGACATTTCTCCAGCATAGGTGTATGACAAGTTCCGACTTCGCTATTGTTATTGTATTCTGGCCATTTTTTCCGCAACTCGACATCAAACGCCTATTTTGCGTGGTTCCAAAGCAGGCCCAGTACTTGTTGGGTTGGGGACTTCACATACATCCTTGAATTTCATGGCAGATGTATGCAGGTTTCCTCACGATGTTTTCCTTTACCATAAAGCACTTGATCCGACTTTATAGACATCCGAGTTATGCAGTTCCGCGGACGCTAATGCAATTTATTCTAACCGGCTAATCCGACCAACTATAGATGTTATATGGAAATAATGAGAAACCGTTTGAGCGCAACGTCAATTGACGTCGACATTTAATGCCACGTCCAGTCAGATTAAGCTTATGCCAATTAGAATGAACAGAGAGGATTTACTTGGATTCTTGAACCCCTGATAGTAATCGGTCACTAAGGTACCTGCAAATAGGTCACCTGGAGTAAAATAACCGTTTAATAGGAAATTGATTGGAGATGATATAAAAAATTCAGAAAAAAAAAAATTCTACTCTTGCTCTTGAATATCTTCATCAAGCATTGGCAATGCTGATGAAGCGCGAACTTCGAAATCCAATTTCGAGGATGTCTTTGTCACACAAATGACGCCTTCGTTGGAATGACAGAGACGAATTCTCGAAATTTGCGGATTCCGAAGTTCCCTGTCGTAGACTAGAATGAGCACCAAACTATGAGTGTTATTTTTCAAACAAGAAAGCTAGACAAAGAATCAAACTCAACCACAACACTCATTGTTTTGAAATAGCTCGTCGATTTGGCTCACAGATGAGGAAAGTCAAATTGCGTACGCGTGTGACGTGACGTACGCGAGCAATTCTGACCATTTTTACGCTATTTGGAACCTTATTCTCATCAGTTACGTGCGAATGCGTAAACACATTTGTTAGCGCACGTTCGATTGAAATCGCGAGCGACTGCCAATTGCAATTAATGCGTTTGGTGAACACTGAAACATTGCAAAGAATTTAAGAAAGATAACCATAAACTAAATTTTTGGTTGCTTTACTGATTGAGTGTTTAAGGGGATAAGAAGTACTCCATGTTATGCACTTGTATGTATACCCATCCCTATGTATAAAAAGATGTTTCCTTCTAAACACGCAAACAGACAGACACAAACGAATGCAATATGTGTATATTGTAGTCAACCAGAATGCCACGAAACCTCAAGATTCCCACGAAAGGAGCCGTCAGTCAATCAATATGAACTAGCATATTTGGATACTTTCTTAGGTAGAAAACTCCAAAAGCACACCAATCGAACATAGCACCAAAACTTCTTTCAACTTTTAAACGGTTGATACCTATTTAAGAACATTTCATACTAATCACATTCCACGAGAACGCCCATAAAGAGAAAGAGGTTGTCATACTAGTCAAAAGCGTTTGACTAGTATGCCAGATACTTAAATCTTAAGTAGGAGAAAATACTGTCAACTTGTCTTTTAACATTTATGACAGCTTTAATAATTAGGTGCAGTTTTTATTGAAAATGCCACCAGCGTTCATGTTCTTTCCCAACGAAATGGCTCCAAAGGTGGGATTCTATCAGACAATTTTGCGTGTTTCAATGCAAATTATTATAGCAGATACAAATCTTAATTGAAATGAACAATAAAAACTGATAATCAATTATTTCGACAACATTGACATTGAAACGACAGAATCCGTCATAAAAATGACAATCTGATGGTTCTATCTAGATTATTCTAGATTTATTAGTCCTCTAACATTGAAAGAACCTTCATTAGCAGTTGCACCTCACCTTAACGATGGTAATCACGACAAGTAATCTCAACTTACCTGCAACAGAGGTAAATACAAATTAAATTTCATAAGCCCTTTTATACATTTTTTTCAATAGGTTTCGCAAAATACAAAATGACTTTGATAAATACAATAAACAAATAAATATCACACAATAAACAAAAATTAAAAATAAAAATTTGCCCCAGGTCCTGCTGGGGAGGTAGAGTGCCCAGAAGGCTGGCCGCATTGCCGCGCTGGACTGGTATGCTGAGTCTTAGCGCGAAATACTGGCCAGCCCCCTGGTCCCCCGACGCGACGCCTCTATAAGGCGCTTGTAGAGGCGACGCGCTCTTGGCCCCCACAGCCCCAGAGTTTTAACCCCAAACGCCGCAAAGATGTAGCTGCTACCGAGGGCAGCATATTTGAGACACTTGAGATCTTCTGCTAAAGATGCCGCCAGTACTAACTCTGGTGCTTGGATGATAAAAAAAAACGTTAACATTTCTCTCTATCTTGCTCGTACTTTAGCCATGCCATGAGCTGCTGCCGCATTATTAACACGGACTTACTTTCTAATCATCATCATCATCATTAGCCTATGATAGTCCACTGCTGGACGTAGGCCTCTCCTTTTAATTACGCGTATGGACGCATTAGGAGGCAAATGCACATAATCGCCACGCTGGGCAAACGGATTGGCGATCGCAGTAATGTGCCCACTATGATGACGCTGCTGCCCATCATCAATCTTTTATCAAATAATGGTCAGTGACACTTCAAACCCTTAGTCGACTCTTACTACACCCGCAGGAGGAGTTGGGGTGGTGACAAATGTATTCTTACTGCCGTCACCACACGGCCAATACCTACATCTAAACGTCATATAGGTAAGATGGCACATCGCTTGGCGTGACCATCGGTGTGCTATCTAATATGACATTTACATAAGCTACAACGCGCAAGCTACGCGCACGTGCACGTGCTGCACACGCATTTAGTATGGCCCGGCCTTTAATAAAGTTGCAGAAACTCATGGTAAACACGCTGATATTGATGCCGACTGTCTAAAGTAAGACAGGTCCTAACCTGTCCTAACCTGGATGCTTAGCCAAGTTGCCAATCGCTAGCGCTTTGTAGCGTATCGTAGTTTTCCCTCTCTGTCACTCTTTAACATTAGTGCGCCAAAGACAGTTAGCTGCCTTTCGCTTACGATTGACGACTAAGCGTTAGCGATTGGCAACTTGGCTAAGCACCCTGTTAGCCCTAGCTAAAGGCGCTTATCTGAGCGCCTACCGCGAACCACAAACAAAATGTTACCTCTCTCTCGTACTTGTGAATTTGTACGAAACAGTGACAGGGATGCAATACTTCGTTCAGGGTTCGCGACAGGGCCTCTGACTCTGACCTGTAGTTCGTACAAACATCTTAAGAAATTTCCTAACTACCTTTCAAAAATCCTACGCAAAGGGCTTAGGGCAGTTACATAATAACCAGTATTACAACAAACAGCATCATAAAGAGGTCGTTACACGATCAATAACTGACTCAAAACGGTTTTGAAACGATCTGGAAAAATTACACTTCATTAAGCAATTGCTTCGGATTTGGTGATTATCTTGCCGATAATCGTTTTCAATGTTGATCATGTCGTAATATTAAGATTATAAAAACAAGAAACTTGTTAAAGTTGGTAGGTAATTAAAAGGCAAATTATACTGTATTGCTATAAATTATACATTTATGGCCATATTCGTAAATGCCGTGATGTGAAGTTCCAATTTGTAAGTAAGATTCAATACGTTTGTAACGTTTCAATGGCAAACGGTAGTACAAACAAATAATAACCAAATTAAAAAGAAATGAAAATCGACTTCAAACGATTTCTTCCAGATCCCGACTTGGTGCCAACGCGACCATCTCGGGGTTATACCCGTTAGATTAAAAAAACAATTGAAAATCGGTTCAAGATTAAGGCTGCGGGTCCATTGAGGCGGAGAGGAGCAGAGATGTGCAAAATTGGCCAATGAGACTGCATCACAGTGTTTCGAATTTTGAATTTGAAGAATGTAATTGGTAAATTTTGCACATATCCGCTCCTCTCCGCCTCAATGGAGCCGCCGCCTAAGGCGTGTAAACCGGTTTTTAATTGTATGAGGTTAAGCGAATAACAGGTTTTTCCATACTTTCCAAAACCTGTTTGCATGCCCTATTCAAGATTCTCGGATATATCGAGTAACATACATACATAAAAAATCACTCGATTTGAGAGCCTCCTCCTTTTTTGAAGTCCGTTAATGAATCAAATCGCCTACCAAGCCTAGCTCTCCATAAGGAATATTAATGCCACAAATGTTTCTTATTAAGGTTAATCTTCCCATTCGCAAAGCGGATGTCATAAAAAGAAAATATGGCAACAGATAATGAGTTCCAGCCGACCTAGAATCCAGGCCTTGGCATACTGCCGGCGGAAAAAACAAACGCACAAAGCTTCTTTATAATGCGTTCAGATTGATATTTATAATTTTACGTACTGTTTATATCACCTGGTATATATGACCACTAAAAAAAACAAATATTAGGTGTTCTTTACGCTGATTCATCATAATAAATATCACCAGTCTATTTCGGTCCACTGCTGGACGTAGACCTCTTCTATTAACTACGCGTATGGACATGGACGCATTACCAATTTTTAACAATATTTCGATCCAATTGTAGGAACTTTTAGAGAAATGCTCAACTACGAAGAACTTTTTGAGGAGTACCCACGAAATGTATGACGCGAGAGTACTATTTTATTGGCTATTTTCCTGCTATCACAGATATACAGTGTGTTACCAATTTACCATGATACTTGGGTTTATTGAAACCGCGAAATGCAGTGCACTCTTTTAACCAAACCGTGAGCATTATTTGATTCAAAATTCTAATTTTAAAAGTAATTAACTTTCTAAGAAACAATGTACTTCAAAATGAATCGTTAATTTGCACTTGACAATGACAGATCGCAGCCACTCGCAACGTTTGACAGCAGTACACGCGTTACATTGATCGTTCGGATCGGAGGAAATAAATTCAATTGTACGGTTGTTTGTCAAAAGTTGATACTTGAAAACTATTGCTAGTATAATGCCTATTCTATTATTAAA
This sequence comes from Thaumatotibia leucotreta, assembly GCA_025490895.1. Taxonomy (NCBI): domain Eukaryota; kingdom Metazoa; phylum Arthropoda; class Insecta; order Lepidoptera; family Tortricidae; genus Thaumatotibia; species Thaumatotibia leucotreta. Next base: position 60,346 of record JALPQI010001812.1, on the reverse strand, counting down.
ATTTTTTGTAAAAGCCCGGGTCATGGTAACAAACTGTATGCTTAGCACATGATTGGTATGTCAGTATGTCGCCGCGAGATAGATTTTCCATATTGTACTAACTATATAAATAAAAGAGGCATGGATAGTCTATGTCACGGCGACATATTGTCGCACTAATCCTGTGCTAAACCTACTGTATATACAAATATAAAGTGTATGCACCTGTGCATACATACTGCTTATAATGAATCATGTTAAAAAGAACAGATCTGAGCTGTGAATATCAATATTTATAGCACCTATTTAGTTCGAATTTTCCAGATCAAGTTAAACTAGACAAGGCAAAACATGTTACTCACGGTGATTGTGCAAATGTTCGCGTATCTCTTCCTACTCGTTATTTCCTTGTGTCTAATGTGATTTATGTACATAATTATAAATCGCGAATACCTTAAGGAATTCGTGACCGTATATGATATGATATCATAAGCAAAAAACGCTATTTGTATGCTAAACATTGCCAATTTTTTTAAGCTAAAAGGTACACGAAGTTCCGTTTGTTTCAGGGATTGTATCTATACAACATTGTATGTACACTCAAACAATTGACTCTGGGCCACTTTAGAACCGTGTCACAGTGACAACTAGTGAGACAATTGGCTTTAAAGCGTCAGTTTGACATTGTTCCTGAGTGCCCTAGGGTTCCAATTGGTTGACTATACATAAAATTGAGTACTGTGGATGAAACGTGAGACCGTCTATCTAGTAAGACATTTGCCTTACCGTTGACTGGTAGAGATTGCGCAATGAATGGCATTAAGTTCGTAATTTGTACTTTTAAATTTTATGTTCATGCAATAAAGTTTAAATAAAAGAAGTTTACAGGCTTTTTCTTTGTTTATATATTCAGGGTGAAACATGAGTCGTGAACAGTAATACGTTTTTCTAACTCTATACACAACTTAAATGCCCCACAAGTTTCTTAAAAATTGACAAGTTATTTATTGTATTTTTTTGGGTTTATGTTTTCGTATTTTTTGGCTTTAGGATATCCAAAAGGATTTTTAAGACAAATTAATGGAATAATTTAAATTACCTCTTCAAATTGAAGTAATTAATAACGGCAATTATGTCATTTCTTGTAAAATTAAATGATATTTATTACATTTAACGATTTAAATAGTCGAAAAACACCTTAAAAATTAAAAAAATCCACAAAAAAATCCAAAAAAAAAAGATGACTATTTCTAAGTGACTTGTGGGGCATTCAATTGTTAGTTGTTTATAGAGTTAGAAAAACGTATTACTGTTCACGATTCATGTTTCACCCTGTATATACGTGGACCTTTAAGGAACAGTGAGTAGAGCAGGACAAAAAGAGAGACACTGTCTAAAGGCCCACCCACACCGGATGCGTGTGCAGCACGTGCTAGTGCGCGTGCGCTTATGCGTAGCGTACGCGTTGTAGCGTAGGAAACGTCACATAAGATGGCACACTGCTTGCGTGGCGTACACGTACGCGTGACGTGCATGTGGTAGATTATTGATTATAATACCTACAGTCGCCAACACATAGCGGAACAGTTAGTTGTGCACTTTATGTGTATTGTAATAAAGGCGATTAGTTGAAACGCCAACACGCGTTTACCTACTAACACCTTAATCGGCATCGAATGCAGAGAGTAATATTAACCCTGAAAAAATGAATTCCCACTGAGGCATGTATGGATAACAATAAGACATTAATTCATTATGATTACAGAGCTTATGAGGAAGGGGAAGAAATGAGGAACTTAGTTATGAGTTATCGTTAAGACAATTTCTTAAGATTCCATTGCGAGCTGAGATAAAGGTACGTTTACAAAGGTGCAGTGACAGCGTCTGTCATTCGAGGTTTCTTTTAATTCAATAGTTTTAAAGAGACTTTGTTGCAGATGGTTACCCCCTTATTCATAAACGTCTGCTAACTTAACAAGCCGCTAATCATCGTTAGTCTTTAAGCGGTTTATGATGACAAATCGTGGCTGTTTTAAGTCAATATAATTAACAAACACAATTATTAGAAATAGATTATTGTTAAAGGGTCGATTATGAGCATGTGACTCGTTACTAGGAGGTGACCGGTGACCGTATCACAGCATGATTGTTTTTGTTACCTATAACATAAAAAAACTACCATAGCATCACTAGATTTTTGTCTCCTTTACATGGATGAATTTAGATAATGTTAGGAGATAGGTAATAGTAGGTTCACGAGACTGCAAATATTGTAAATAATAATCCTTTTATCTCATCTCAAACATCTGGGTCGCGTTTTATAAAGTTATATTTTACAATTTCGCTGTTTGCCTCTCTAACGCACGCACGTATTGGCTAGAAAGAGAGTCAAAACAGCAAAATTGTAAATTGTAACTTTATACCTCGTGTGTTCATAAGTTTTGAGACGAAATGAATACTCGAATTATAATTAGATAAGATAATTTATTTTTATGACACAGTTATAGGGTTAATGAAAGACAATGTCTTAGTAAAATAAAAATATAATTTACTCGAAATGTCCACCCTTATTTTTTATACAGGCTCTTAAACGCGGTTTCCACTCATCAATAGCTTCACGTACTTTTTCAATAGGAATACGCTTCGCTTCTCTCACTAAGGCTCGCTTCAGGGCCTGAAGGTTTGGATGCGGCTTTCGGCATGCCCTTAGCTCTAATTCCGTCCACAAAGAGTAATCTAAAGGATTTAAGTCTGGGCTTGAAGAAGGCCATTCCTCAGTACTAATAAACCCAGGCAAATTTTCGTTTAGCCACTTTTGTGTAGATTTCGCTTTATGCGATGGTGCTGAATCTTGTTGGAAAATCCAGTCCTTTCCAGCGAATAGAGTGGTAGATAGGGGTTTTACAACGTTCTTGAGAATGTCACTCTGATAATTTTGTGCTTTAACTTTGACCCCCTGTTGGCAGAAATGTAATTTCGTAACGCCTTCATATGAAACTCCCCACCATACCATGACGCTAGCCGGATGATGTGTGCGTTGGACATTTCGCACGTTAGACGGAATCTCCTTTGAGCTTTTGGCGTAGATTTTATCATTCTGCCTGTTAAATTTTTCTTCGACAGTAAATATCTTCTCATCCGTGAACAATATTTTTGTAGGGTCGTGTCGCCTAAGTAGGGTCCGACAACGTTTGAGTCGCATTTTCCGTAGACGATCATTTAGATAATGCACTTTTCTCTTACTATACGCTTTTAATTTAAGATCATATTTAAGTATTCTATTTACCGATATACGTGAAATTCCCGTCTGTAGAGCCATTTTCTTCTGGGTGCGGCACGGATTTCGACGAATTCGTTCTTTGATAATCTTTATGTTCGCAGGGGTCCTAACAGAACGCGGGCGGCCAGTTCTTGGACGATCATCAATCTTTTGGGTCTCCTTATACCGCTTTATAGTATAGTATACAAAATTGCGGCTAGCTCCAATATTTTTTAATTCGTTAAAAATTTCCATTGGTTTTTTTCCCGCCTCATACAACGAAACTACAGTACACCGAAGTTGTTTCTTAGCCGCCATTTTGACAAACAATGACAATAAAAAGAAAAAAGATATATATTCTTAATTAAAACGTTCCAATTTCAAATCCTGAAACAGCCACGACAAGCTGCCAGCACGTTTTTATTTTAAATTTGAGGTTTGAAATTCGTCTCAAAACTTATGAACACACGAGGTAAAACGCGACCCAGATGTAACAAATACTTTGAATATTATTTACCTACAGTGCAAAAATATTTAAATACCTCTTTGGGATCATCCATTAATTACGTCACGCGTATTTCATGATTTTTTGACCCCTCCCTCGGCCCTTGTCACACTTCGTCACAATTAACTACACTCTCCCCCCTTAGTGTGACGTCACATGTAGATGTAGATTTTTAGTTTAAGAAGGTAAAAATTACAACATCACTTTTTCAGTAACTTTTTACTAGGATTGCTTAAAATGATTCGTAAAATTAACGTAGAGAAAATTTACCTATATTCTTCCTCCGTCTAAGGATTTTGGATTTTCTATGTTCAAATATTCATGTAGGTATGTGAGGATTGTGACATCACAAACATAGAACTCCTCCCTCCCCTTGTCACGATATGTCACATTTTGTGGACCCCTCCCACCCCTTTGAGGTGTGACGTAATTAATGGATGATCCCTTTGCAACCGAAAAGTCGCGATTTGCTAACTTAATAATGAACTCTATCGACTTTTTTTTAAATTGACTATTAATTGTAATTAACTGTCACGATCGTATCAACCCGGGTGTAAACGGGTATAACGGAAATGAAAAGTAGATTGTCTTGGAGAATCCCATAGTTTATGAGTCACTAAGTCAGTGTAAACCGGCCTGTACGCCGGAGTACCGAACCCATTATAGAGCAAGTAGCATTTAAAGGTCGATATGCATTGTGCTAGTGTACTGATGCGAGATACCAATTAGCGATAAGGGATGTTACAGGACTTTTTATTGGTCGTAATACTCGTAATTTCGCATGCATGGTAACATTTGTTACAAATTATTTAGTTTTGTTGGCATTTTAGTTCGGTTAAGTTTTACATAGTAATGTACCTGTGCCTTATTCTAAAAAACACAATCTGTAGGTCTAGGGAGTGTGCGATATGCACGTTTTATTGTATTATAATTTTTAATAGGTACCAAAAGAACCAAAAAATTAATCAATTCACTACGAAGCCACTAAACTAAGCCCATAAAACACTTAAGCTTCTTCGTTCGTCAGCTTCATAAGTGCATTTTCCATAAATTTAATATAAATTGCGCAGATACTGGCAAGATGAATCCGATATGTTTATTGCAATAGTCCGTCCGTAAAAACTGTCACTAGTCTTTGCGACCTCGTATGTTGGTAGTGAGTTTTGCTTGTCAACCGACGCATTGTGACTGTACAGTCAAAGACAAAATAAGGTATACACAAAAATGTTCAAAAATATGTCCCAGTGCACTCTAATACTGTGTAATAAGAACGTCGTAACATATTTACGAGCGGATCTTTCTATACTTCTCTTTGCACTTGACTGTACTGTATCTGTAATTGTGACCGTCATAAATGTCATTAATTCAATTCCAACAAAGTTTTCGAAGAAATTCGTCTACTAAGCCACTAAACTACTAAGCACTCAGGATTAGTGCATCTTTTTTCCCCATTGCAACCACGGAACTAGGCCAACCAAATTTAAATGAGGTTTGCGCCAAACTTCCTGATCCGTGCCAGACTGGTTTCCTGATGTACGGGTTTTGCCGGAATTGCCTTCGTCTTCGAATATATGTTAGTGATCGATAAATTATGTTAAGATGGGGCTATTTGAGATCCAGGGGCTATTTGGTACTAAGGACAAAACAGCATTTAAGCTCGATTTCTTTTTAGCATTATTATGAAAATAAATACGTGGTTCCAAGTACAAGATATTTGTTCCAAATCTTGCGATAGGAACGTTTATTTGGGTCTAGCACTTTTAATTTCAATGTTACCAAATAGCCCCTTGGGTCTCAAATAGCCCCCTTTTACGGTATTTATAATGCTACGGTTGTGATTGCTTTTTAAAGAAGTTGCTACCAATGTAAACAAACAGTTCAAAGAAATATTAATGTATAATCTGTTTGGTTAAATATTTAACTAAAATGTAAGCAATCTTGTAAGTAGCTTTTTTTCTCTTTCATTCGCTATTTAGTTTAACGATTCAAAAGCTCGTTGCTGGGCCTAATTGAATAAAGAATATTTTGACTTTTGACTTTGCAGTATCTTTTAATTGAAAACCACGAGTAGAAAATCAGTTTTCGCCGGAGCGCTCAAAAATATCTGAACACGCCTCTATCGTTATGGCAATAAGGCGTGTTCAGATATTTTTGAATTCTTCGGACTAGGCGATGATATATTTAGTAAAAACACTCCTAATCATAAACAATTTATTGCACTGTTTCGTACTTTATTTCTATTTTTAGCGTTACTATTTATTTTACATGCATAATTTTAATTGCGTATTTATTCGTGAATATAATGAGCATTACAGTTCATAATAGTTACTAGATTATGTACTATGAATTCATACCTGGGATAACACGGGGCATTTATACGAAAGTGACGTAGCAAAATATTGTATCGTCTTAAAATATATCGATGTTACTGTGAATGACAACATCAAAATGTTATTCGGCATAAATAAACATTAAGTACTTACTCTTCAATTAAAATAAAAAATAAATTTAAAGGGATAGTTACGCGTTTATTTTAAATTAGTTTTCAAAATATACAATTAATATTAAAATATCAATATTTAAATTGTCAGTTTGATTAAAACGACATCAGCCTGCTAGTTTTTACTACCTATCTGAAGAGGCCCGATATCAGATATGACATCGTACCTCTGTACTATAATCTAGAATGTTCAATAAGCACATATTTTATTATAATTATATCGACATCTTTTTAATCGATATCAAATCCCTTTAACTTGCCCCCAGTTATCCCAGGTATGACTATGATCAAGTATGAATATGATAAATTAGGCTTAGTTGTATGGCAGTCGAGGATTAAGCTTACTTTGGATGGAAATCGATTGGATGTGGTAATATAGTTAGTGATTGAATTTGATTTCTATTTGAGATTTATTATTTCTAAAAAAATATATACATTCCTGGGTAGTAATTAGCAGATTTTGGTTATTTTCTATTTATCCGCTACACTTATCAGCTAATATGAAATGTCATTTCCAAATCAGTTTTCACTTATCAATGAATTTAATCTTGGAAGGAAGTCCCCAGTTGATTGACGTTATGTGTGCGTATGAGGTACTTGAAATTAGTAAATTGCCATCATTTCTCTGTCACACCGATGACGCCTACGTTGGGGTGACAAAGACAGATGCTCGAAATGTACGATTTGCAAATTACGCGGTACTTCTGCACTGGAATGAAAACGTGTTGACATGTTTACGACCGCGATTGTTCTAAATGTCTTTGTTGATATATACCATGTTCGCCCACTGTGTCTATTGCTATAGGACCTTATTTCGACGCGTAAAGGTCTACATTAGCTTAGCATTTTCGTTTGTTGACTCTTAAAGTACAATGTACACGTACGACTTTGTTCTTCTAAGTAAATGTTCTAAATAGAGCGAATTTCTCGCACTGAATCACCAACGCATCTTTAGTTTACTCACAACTGTTAAAATTAACTTGTTGACACCCCTGGAGCAGCAAGCGCTTATTAGGCGGCTAAGGGTTACCAGAAAATATGAAAACAAAAGAAATGCCTATCTTCTTTTTCTTCTCAGCATATCTGCGTCCACTGCTGAACACAGGGAGCACCCCGCGCTTGCCGCTGGAGACGTCCGGGGGGGGGGGGGGACGACGACATGTCCACACTCACCACGAGATGCTGGAAGAGCCAAGCCCGCATGACCTGCGTGGCATGTCGCGGGAGCACCCCGCGCTTGCCGCATGCCTCTTCAATGGATTTCCACTCTGTTCTGGTTGCGGCGCTGCGATTCCAGTGCGAGTCTCGTCTTTTTAATATCGTCCGACCATTTGCTTCGAAGTGCCTATGCTGACCCAATATTCGGCGCTTCTCGGGTTGTTTTTATTTTCGGACGTGACAACCAATAAGTACTAGCTACAGAGACAGCTATGGGTCACACAATTTAACAGGTTTGTGTTTATTAATTGGACATTTACCCCCTTATTCATAAACGTCTGCTAACTTAACAAGCCGCTAATAATTGTTTGTCCCTTTCGGTCTTAACAATGTGTCCATAAGAGCAAAAGGGACAAACAATACTTAACGGCTTGTTAAGTTAACAATCGTTTATGAATAAGGGGGTTAGTATAAATAACGCATTTTTCTTCAGAGTTAGCCGCCAGGTATACTCCGTTCACAAACATGAGATGGACCGTACGCGTATTTGCAATGGCAACAAATGGCTTGTAAAGTACGGTTATAGCCCACCTAACGAAGACCAAAAGTTGCCTATCGGGGGAAATAACTCGTGTATAAGCGAATTTTGGCATAGTTGTAGGGAATGGTGTATTAAACCACGTACTAAAAGTACTGGTGGTTAGGGGTGGAGCTAACGGGGGGAGGGGGGTGTAAAGGTCCTTATTTTTAATTTTTCTTAAATAACTCGTAAACCGTGGCTTACAGCAAAAAACGGTCTAGTACATAAGTAATCTACATAAAATTCTCTACAAAAAAAGTATACGCATGTTTCCTCTGGGATCAATATGTCACGAGATAAGAAAGCAAGAAGATGGACACAACAGAAATAAACACATTTGTTTAAGTAGGTATGCACATACAGAATGCACGCGAGCATTCCAAAAGATGTAAATGTAATATAAAATTTCCTGAATTTGGTTTGGTTTCAGAGATAATCAACCTTTTTTTCGAAATAAGTTTTTCGACGTAACTCATCATAAAACTTCTTTTTGATTACAATGCTACCACAATGTGTTTTAATATTACCACACCTTTTGCATGGCAATCAAAAAATGGGAATAAACTTGACGAAATAACCAGTCCCTAGAAAAAATATTAAAATAAATAATTTAAACAGATTGTTGTTATGATAAAAAGTACTGGAAATGTTAAAAAACCGGCCAAGTGCGAGTCGGACTCGCGCGCAAAGGGTTCCGTACCATTATCAATTTATTATTAAAAAAATACAGTTAAATCAACCTACCTCAAAAACTATAGGAGATAATTTTATCAAACCAAAAATTGTTGATAGAGTTTATTAATGTGCATAACATATATTTTTTTCAGAATTTTATATCGCGTAGTTTAAAAAATATAGGAGGGGGGACACATTTTTCAGACTTTGAGAGCTGATATCTCGAAAACGATTTGCTTAAATAAAAATGAGATTTATAAACCTTCATATCATTTTCAAAGACCTTTTTATTAATACCCCACACGCTTATATACAACAAAAAATTTTTTTCTATCCCTCAGTTACATGTATGGAGGGCTTCACCCCAATGGTTTTTTTTACAATTTAGTATCATAATCCTGTAGCGGTTCATACAACACATATTCTTACCAAATTTCGTTACTGTAGCATTTATAGTTTCCGAGTAAATCGGCTGTGACAGACGGACAGACGGACATGACGTATCTATAAGGGTTCCGTTTTTGCCATTTTGGCTACGGAACCCTAAAAAGTATGCAAAAAGTCTAAAAAAAAAGAAAAAAAATTTTTTTTTGGTGGTATTTGACATTAAGTCTCATTATAATTTTGGTTTGTTTTGATGTCTAGAATGCATAGTATAAATCTTTTGACGATGATTATGAGAATATTTTAGGTTTAGAAGATAATTAGGAATTTTATTTTTACAAATAAGCATACAGGGCGCGCCCGGGCGCGAGCATTCCAAAAGATTTTAAGTATGCATTCCAGATATCAAAATAAACAAAAAATATTATGAAACTTAATGTCAAATACCACCAAAAAAAAATTTTTTTTTCTCTTTTATTTTAGACTTTTTGAATACTTTTTGACATTTCCAGTACTTTTTATCATAAGAACAATTTGTAAAAAATATTTATTTTAATATTTTTTTTAGGAACTGGTTATTTCGTCAAGTTTATTCCCATTTTTTTATTGCCAGGCAAAAGGTGTAGTAATATTAAAACACGTTGTGGTAGCATTGTAATGAAAAAGAAGTTTTATGACGAGTTACGTGGAAAAACTTATTTCTAAAAAAAGGTTGATTATCTCTGAAACCAAGCCGAATCCAGGAAATTTTATATAACATTAAAGACTCTAAATATGGTCAGGAATTGAGCATTAAAATCTTTTGGAATGCTCGCGAGCATTCTGTATGTGCCATACCTACTTAAACAAATGTGTTTATTTCTTTAGTGTCCATCTTCTTGCTTTCTTATCTCATGACACATTGATCTCAGAGGAAACATGCGTATATCTTTTTTGTAGAGAATTTTATGTAGATTACTTATGTACTAGAACGTTTTTTGCTATAAGCCACGGTTTACGAGCTATTTACGAAAAATTAAAAATAAGGACCTTTACACCCCCCTCCCCCCGTTAGCTCCACCCCTAACCACCAGTACTTTTAGTATGTGGTTTAAAATACCATTCCCTACAACTATGCCAAAATTCGCTTATACACGAGTTTTTTCCTCTGAGTTTCCTTCGTTTGGTGTACTATTAGCGGCAAAAAATTCCAAGGTGACGCAATATTCTATACTCTGTTTGGTTTGGTGTTTAAAAAAAGTATCTTTTTATTGAAAACTACGAGTAGAAAAAAAGTTTAGCAAATATATGTACATAATATAACAAGGAAATACAGTGATTTACATTGTTTTTGATTCATTAAGTACCTAGTTTAGATTTTTATATGTATTTTCAATAAAAAGATACTGCAAGATTGTTTACCTTTTTTTAAACACCAAACCAAACAGAGTATAAAGTGGACTTTACCACCAAACGAGCGAATACTCATTATATCCCCCACTCTACGAAATCAACGAATTTCCACGAATACGTTTTGTGTAACGAATGAATTTCGTAGAGTGGGTGATAGAATGAGCGAATGCTCGTTTGGTCTAAACCTAAATGCACCTTCATTAACCTTCACACGCTTTAAAGTTAAACCCCCTTTCTTTAAGCCGTTTCAGATAATTTCGACCACTTCGCCCTGCTAATAATATTATTTTTCTCGTAATCGTTCTGAATCCAGGCCAATTTCACTGACTCATCGCGTCAGTTTACTCACAAAGCGTTAAACGGTTAAAATTAACCCACCCGACGCTTGCGACCCGGTTGAGGCGCGGTGTAAACAGCTTCACTGTTTACATCTATATTAGTTACTGTGGGGCTAGCACGAGCTTCGATCGTATACGCAAGATCCATAAAGACGCAAATAGACGGATATAACGTACTGTAGGGTTAATACGGGATTATTCGTCACTTAATTGTAAATTTTCTATTCGATTTTTATTTGATATTAAAATCATGACGCTCAGAGACCTTTTACATATCTAAAAATATTGATTTTTCTCTTTATTCTGATAATTAGAGACCATTACATCTCTAGTAGTATAGATATACCCAATACACAAATGACATTACCATGTATTTTTCATCCGGTTTTAAACCAGGTTTCTACAAAATGTACCTAATTTTGTATAGATAACTGGGTTCGGCAATTAACGTTTACTCGATTTATGTAACATGTCTGCCACACTCACACAGATATACATATAGGAGCGAGCGTGATGGACTACTTTACATAGAGTCTTGCCAACACAAGGTAGGTACAGCTATAGAGGTTCCAGAAATGCATAGACACTTGAAAATACCAAAAGCATTGGCATTCAAATCCGGTTCAGAGCTAGTTCTAAGACTCCAATGTTGTAAGTTGCAACTACAACAGCGATCAGAACAAGTTCGATATGTTTAGAACGTGTATGTTTTTGTACGCTAAATATGTATTTTCATTTGATATTACAAATATCGTACCGCTTACTAATTACACATTTTGTTGTATATCAACCTATCATAGGACCATAATCAAATGGTCGTGATTATGATCCTATGATCCTATCCTATGTTTTTTTTAGATTTTACGGACGATTGGTTTACATAGATCGACTTAGGCCCTCTCCGCGGTAAGTTCAAATTAAGTTTGTGTTGTGGATACAAAGTACATTATTAAATACACAGAAAACAATCATAGCTAAAGGTGCATGCAGACCAAAAGAGCATTCGCTGTTCTATCCCCCTACTCTACGAAATTCGATCGTTACACGAAACGTGATTCGTTGATTTCGTAGAGTGGGGGATAGAACAGCGAATGCTCTTTTGGTCTGCATGCACCTTTAGGAAACAGATATATTCTGATAAATATACAAATAATTGCCCTCGCTGGATTCGACTCCGGGACCACCAGCTCCGCAGGCCCAAGGGCTAAAATATATACCAAACTAGATGTATCATGGCGACAAAACCTCAAACTGTCATTGACACGAAACACGACTGTCCTTAAACAAGTCCGTTTACACTGCTCATCCTGTACAAGTACATTGACACAACAAAGAGACACCACGCAAATGGAATCTAAATTAGTGCACTTACTCACTACTATTCCTTTTGCCCTTTTCGCAACAAAATTATTTTCAAAAGGTCTTATCTCTATAACAAAACCATGCAAATATAAGTCTATTTGAAGATACAAGTAGATATCTCGACTCGATCCCCGATCTTAACTTGATCTTATTTTAAACTTAAGAAACAACCACATAAAAGTTTTGGATAATATCATCAGCAGGCCCAGCCTAGATGTCATTCTGCTATCGTATTCGATAAGCGATAAGTCGCGTGACCACAACAATATATGGAAATGGTCACGTGACTTCGTTAGAATCTGCAATTACAATGCATGTTTGCATAGTTTAAGTAGCATAATTTTGCATAAAACCAGCGTGCCTCGGGCGACCGTAACCATGGCAATAACAGACAGAAAAATGTTGATTCACCCAAATTTATTAGTTTATTACTTATAGTATACCATTGCAGAGCAGAATGGCATATTTGTTAGGCCTGCGGAGCCCGGATTTTCCACGGCAAAACAAAACACTATCTTAATGTAGCCAATGAGAGAAACATTATTTTAGCGATATCGATAAAATTGCGTAGATGAAACCCATCCCCAAAATAAAATAGTTCTTTCCACAAAACTTGTTTATAGGTAGGTATAATAATGGGCGCTATACTTAAGACTTACTCAACCTCGGATATACAGCATTTTTTTTATTATTTAAAAATAAAAACAGATACGTTGTACCGTAGCGTGGCCATGAATGGGTTAAATAGAATTTTCGCCAAACTATGAAACAGTTTGAGCATATTGCGAAAGTACAAATCAAATTATTTATTAACTAAATATTTTGATTTGTACTTTTAATTTTTCCCCAGTAGTCACACTACTTAATACTATATAAATTATAAATATTAGATGTCATATACCAAAGAAAAACGACTAAGATCACCTATGTCCGAGGTGGGTCCCCACCCTCGGACCCTCGGACCTCGTGATCTTGGTCGTTTTTCTTTGGTATATGACATCTAATATTTATAATTTATGAAACAGTTTGTTAGCATTGCGCTCAATTCAATCTAAAACTACGATAAATCAGGTATCATGGAAATGTCACTTTTCTTTCACTCTTAATATGGCTATTTTTTTCTATCAAATGAGTGTTGCAGATACGAGGTTGAGTAAACTCATAAAATAGACCTTAGGTACATGTTCTTTAATAAGCTCATTTTAAATACCGTGACATTTATTTCCCGTATACCGTGTTCGAGATTTTCTCGAACGTCGTAGAGATAAATACTGATAATAGTCTTTGTGTAGTAGTACCGTTCACACGCATTCTCGAATACGGTATGCGGGATCCGTGCGAACGTTATTATTCAAAGTCTGTTGTCTTGTCACTACGATGTTCGAGAAAATCTCGTTTACAGTATACGGGAAAAAATACTCCGTGCGAATCTAGGCTTTGTGTAGCGGCGATATGCTTCATCTAGCATTCTAGTACTTGAGGTGATCTGTGACTTTGCTGACTCAGTCGGTCATTCGCATCCAGGAAGAAGGATAAGGAAGGCACCTGTTTTTGTGCTTCAGCGGTTCCTTAGTTCACTTTGTTAGAACGATTCCGTTTGGCAAGGTGCCACAACACAATAGTCGTTTTTGCGTGGTCTTTGTGAGAAGTTATCGGGGTGTCATCGGACGTATTACAATAAGCGTATAGCGAATTTGTCATGGTTTAAAAGTGGAATTTTAACGCATTTCACAAAAATGTTTTGAACTGATATCAAGGAGGTTCTCAATTCGTATGATTTTTTTAAATTTATGTTACTCGACTCGATATCGCAGAGAATCGTGAAGCGATTTATTTTTTTAAATTGAACCCCGAAGATGAAAATCCCGAGATGGTCCCGTTAGCACCAAGTCGGGGTCCGGTGATGGGATCTTGGAGAAATCAGTTGAATTGTGTTTTTATGTTTTCTTTTGTTTCTTTCATGATTGCTTATGATTGTCCCATATTTATCCTGTGTCAGTGTAACCGTCACATTATAACAAATGGTGCAACAGTGACGCATAGCACGGTAACTGGTAAAAGTTACGTAGGTTGCCCTGAAAGTTTCGGGAATCGGAAAAAATACGCATTTTAATGAAATAAAAGTACTTTTATTGTTTTTCAAAGTATTCTCCTTTGTGTTTAATACACTTTTTCATTCTCTGAAACCAGTTTTTAAAACAGTTATTGAAGTCTGAAGTGGGGGTTGACAAAATGGCCATTTTATAAGCGTCGACTGCTTCTTCCGCGGTCTGAAAACGCTGACCACGCAACCGATTCTTTATTTTCGGGAAAGTAAAAAAATCGTTGGCACTTAGGTCGGGGCTGTACGGAGGATGGTCCAGTAATTCGACGTTTCCGCCCTTCAGATAGTCGTCTGTTTTCTGAGCGGTGTGAGGGCTGGCATTATCATGGTGTAGTATAATACGGCGGTTAGGGTTAGTTTTTCACAGTTCAGCAAAAACAATCGGTAAACAAACGCCTATGTACCAATCGGCATTGACAGTTCTTCGATCTTCAAGAGCGATAGTCGCCACGTGACCCGATTTGGAGACAAACGTGGCTACCATTTTTTTGATCGTGCTGCGAGAACGAACAACTTTTGTCGGCTTCGGTTCGTCTTCGTAAACCCAAACTCGAGATTGGTTTTTCGATTCAGGCTCATATGCGTAAATCCATGATTCGTCACCTGACACAATACTAAAAACGGCATTTGAGCTTCCTCCATTAAATCTTTTTAAAGTTTTGCGGCACCAATCGTCAGATAACTAAAATAACTTCCGCACGCCCAATTCTTGTTGTAAAATAACTTGTACCTGACTCATTCCAATGCCTAAAGTCTCCTGAATCTCCCGATATGTAACATGCCTATCTTCCTTTATCAGTTGGCGAACAACATCGATGGTAACGGCCGTTTTCGGTCGACCCTCACGTACGTCATCCGCAAGAGACACACGGCCACGTTGGAATTCCGAATACCACCTGTATATGGTCGTCTTTGAAGGTGCTTCACTACTAAAAGCAATAGTTAATCGGTCTCCACATTGTTGTTGTGTTAATCCACTTTTAAAGTCATAATAAATCATTGCTCTAAAACTTTCGCGGGACAGCTCCATTTTCACCAGCGACTCAACGACTTTAAAAAACAATTGAAAATCGGACATTGTTTTTTTTTCTAAGTGGCCAGTGTTTTCGAATAATGAGACTATGCTTGTAAGAAAGAGGTATAACACATGTCAAATATACGTTCCTAAGTATTAAATTCCCGAAATTTTCAGGGCATCCTACGTAGACCATCACAATTCATAAGTCTACTAAATGAGCATAAAGGTGGATTTAGACCAAACGAGCGACTGCTCATTCCATCCCCCACTCTACGAAATTCGTTAGTTACACAAAACGTGATTCGTCGAAATTCGTTGATTTCGTAGAGTGGGGGGTTTGTCTGGAATACATCCGTCTTTAGAAATAAGATCACACAATACTTTTACTTTACCTATTTTTTTGAGGTACTGTTTTGATGTGTTGTCTTCTATTTAAATATGTATATAATGAGAAATAATGCTAGGTGGATTTTATCATGTTAAATATCGTGCATGATAATAATCATGATTTAAATGTATCGCACTCCTGCACAATGTTTTTCATAAACATTTATAGATATGTGACACTTAGAGGACTTTTAAAGAATTGTCTGCCTTTGAAGTAGTATAAAAACGATATGAGGTCGTTTTTTACCCGACAGCCGCAGACTAGTTGCTCAAAATTTACTTGTATTTGTTGGCTCTGATAATTTTACGGTTTTGATCCTTGTGCAGTCGCCAGAGTTGGGCAAAAAGTAATCCGATTACTCCTTCCGATTACTTCTTGTAATCGGAAGGAGGTCTTCTTTTTTGTAATCTATATTACAAAGTACAAATACAAATGTAATTCTCAGAAGTAATCTGATTACATATGACATGACCTGACATTTTGCCCAATTCTGGCAGTCGCCATCAGATATATCGTAGCGTCCAGAGCGAACAAAAATATCTGAACCCGCTTTTATTGCCATAAAGATAGAGGTGTGTTCAGAAAATTTTGAGCGCTCTGGACGCTACGATATTTTGATGGCGACTGTGCCACGGGTATACGTTTTGAAATTTGCCTATGTTATTAGGCGTGACTGTACGATGTATGTCAGGGCTACAGTTCAATGAATTTTAACGTACAGTTGCCATCAATAAACCGAAGCGGCTATCGTGTTCAAAATCCAGGCGTACTACCGCGTACATCGAAATACGTAAATTTCGAGAATTTTATTTGTCTCTGTCACTTCAAGGGCGTCATTAGAGTGACAGAGCCAAATCCCCGAAATTTGCGGATTTCGAACCACGCGTAGGACCGCATGCCATGTAATGGCGTTAGAGTGCATATTTAGATATTTTTAAGCATCGTGGCATGTAATGGCAACTCTTCAATATTATTATTATTAACAAAACCATAATTTATTATTATGTTATAATTATAATTTTGTATTTCACATTAGTCTTCATTTAAAAGTTTGAGATTCTTTTTTCATGCAATATTAGAAAAACTCTCGATTTATCGATATATCGACTAACTTTGGTGTTCTCGCCCTGTGAAGTTTGACAGCTCGCATTCAAAATTCCGGGCCCTAAATATTAGATTGATGTTAATTGCAGGAATAACATTAGGTTGGTATTTAGATCGATCCAATTTGATCTAATCTTAAAAGTATTCAATTTATTATTTTTATTTTTACTTGTCATTGTCACCTATAAACATCCACAATATGAATACCTCAAAAACAGATGACTGTTTGCATATTTTTCCGTTGACCTTATCTTCTGCATAGCCGATAAAAACCTGATAACATGCTAGCCTCGATACATTTAAACAGGCAATGCTAATTGTTATTGTTTATGAAATATACGCTTCGAACTCTAATCGACGTGTATTTAAAAAAGCTTTAGGTCAATGTGGGTATAGATAAATTAGCGAGAGCAAACATTTGTCACTGTCATTCCAACGATGGTGTCATCGGAGTAACGGAGATAAATGCTAGAAGTTCGCAGTAGGCCTTCGTTCATCACAAAATAACACAATTATTATGAAGTTATAATTAACGAAAGTGCTCCAGTGCAGTGAACTCTAGAAAAATCATCAAAATCGTGTGAGCAGATAACATCAAACAAGAGACATTGTTAAGATGTTATTTATTTTTAAGCGTCAAATTACGTAGACAGGCTTGTTTGTAATTAATTGTTTGTTTGGCGTATATTATAGTATCCGGTGTTTGTAGTTTTATATGACGGGTGGTAATCGCGACATTTCTGAAGTATAATGATGTTGATAATGGTTTTATATAGTCGACTCGAGAGATGACAGTATTTTTAAGTTTTTATGTTCCTCTCGTTTAAAGACGACAATCTGAAACAGAACTGACACAGAAACAGAATGGGACAGGCGTGTGCACACGTCAGTTGTAGTTGTAATTTAGTGTGAAATTTTATGACTTGTCACATACCTACAACTAAAAATGTGGTTTACCACTTTTTGACTCTAATCAGTGTTAATAAAATCGAAAAGTGGTAAACCACTTTTATTGCTGACAGTACAATCATAGAAAAGAAATTAAGCTATAGAAAGTTTAACATTTAACATGAAGTTAAACTACACTTACAGTTTTATACTACAATGCTGAAAAATAAGCATTGGTAGGTACCCAATGATAGTTACCTAAATCCTTTCTCGGATCAGGTATTTCATAATTTTCACAAGTCCTTACAATAATATGTTTTGACCTATACTCAATACTGCCAATTTGTTAGCCAAGCCAAGAAATATTACCAGACTAATTATTTCTTTCACACAATTTTTCAGTATTACCTACCTAAGAATCGCGCTTGTAAGACATAACATAGAATACCCCTATTATAGATAGGTACCTATTACTCATCTTTGAATATTTTATAGTAACCAAAATTTACTACATTGTTTATCACTGCAAAGAATTTATATAAAAAGGACCCGTTCCTATTTCCAGTCCGAATAAGCTTTTGATCACATCCAATTAGTCTTTGAATAAGACAGTCCACTCCATCATCCTAAATTCCTTACTAGCTCCAAAAACTTTCTAGTACAATTAGACCTCGAGATATCTAGTAACTAAGTGTTAGTGGGGGTTCAGGTTTGAACTGGTTTTAAGTGGGAATGTCAAGCGAGTCCCGATGTTGATTCGCCCACTCGTAAACACGCTCGAATGGGGTCGATGCTCCCACCTACTTTCCCGACGAATGCTCCAGCGCTGTTTTGATAGTCGTTTCTAGAATAGGACGAAAAGGAATAGCTCTTTGGGTCTTTGAGATCATGTGCAAGGGAAAGCAGTATGAAAACTAGTTGAAAAGGGAATATGAATAGGTATCTATAAATAATAAATATCTTGGGATATCTTACACAAATCAACCTTAGTCCCACGGTAAGCTCAATTAAGGCTTGTGATGTGGGTTCGCCGGGATTCGAACCCGGAACCTCCAGCTTCGTAGGCAGGGTCACTACAAACTAGGCTACAGAGGCTGACAATGAGGTATCTATCTACCTTTTTAACCTTTCGCAATGCAATCGTTCCTAGTAGCCTGTTTCTTCGTATTACCTCGTAAATTGGTATTAAATTGGCTGGTGCCTAATCCCCTTCTTTATAAACGTCTCCTAACTTAACAAGCCGCTAAGTATTGCTTGTTCCTTTCGTTCTTATCAATATGTCCATAAGAACGAAAGGGACAAGGGCAAAGGGTTTACTATCCAGTTTAAAATGTTAACTTTCCGTCCACTTTTTGCAGACGTCAGGCTTCTGCAAAGTAACTGTAGGTTGAAGGCTTATCTTATGCCTTTAGTTAAATACCTTTCAAATTTACTGTGCAAGTGCTTTCTGGGGCTTGTCGGTCTTGCTAGGTCATGTTATTGTATTTGATACACCACAAGACCCTATAATAGATACAGTTGGGTTCAAAATTGCATTGAATGAATTCATTCATAAATCGTCCATGCAATTCTGAACGCCACTGTACCTACTGAAGATACTATTAGGTATACAATACAATACAACAGTCTCTTCTAAAAGCAACCTGAGACGTTTTCCATGGGAAACCAAGCAGCTAAAAATGTGTTTTCAAGTTCTGATTGACGAAACAATGAAATGTGTATAATCATCATTATTGTCAGCCTTTATCAGTCCACAGGTGGATCTAGGGCATCTTTTATTAGTTACTTATGCGTATGGACGCATTAGGAGGTAATGCCTAATTGCCTCTAATCGCTGGGCAAGCGGGTTGGCGTTCCTAGTGAAGCTTCCACTATGTCCTGCTGCCGATTAACCAATCAGTAACACTTCATTCCCTTAGTCGACTTATCCCGATGACAAATGTATTCCTACTGCCATCACCACGCGGTAAACATTAAACGTACCGATCACAGGCTACTCTTCTTTTCTACCAGTGGCACCGGTAGCAGTCCTATACCACGTCTATAGATCTATAGACAGGGCCGGATTTAGGGCGGGACAACCGGGGCTACAGCCCCGGAGCCTCCACGGAAGAGGGCCCCCCACAATAGATTTCGAAAAAAATATTTCACATTCATTCAAATTATGCAAAAAGTAAACACTAGTGAAGAAATTTTTACGCTCTTTTGAGAACTTGACTGAAATAATTGCCTACTTTATTTGGATAATAGTTGGGGGCCAGGGGGCCTCCACTCCTTTGTTGCCCCAAGCCTCTCAACTTCTAAATCCGGCCCTGTCTATAGGTATCTATAGATCGGTGACTATATGTAATCACAAAGCAAGTACCAGTCTCCTTTCCCTCCAAACAGGCGTTG
Organism: Thaumatotibia leucotreta; assembly: GCA_025490895.1. NCBI lineage: Eukaryota > Metazoa > Arthropoda > Insecta > Lepidoptera > Tortricidae > Thaumatotibia > Thaumatotibia leucotreta. Next base: position 40,318 of record JALPQI010001812.1, on the reverse strand, counting down.
AAGTTATATAAGGGCGAAAATGCTTCCTAGACACTAGGAAGCTTGTGAGAAATTGAGTTATGAATGTGATTGAGCACGTCTTAATTTACTGTGACGTAATGTTCAGGCAGTGACATAAAATGTACACATTCTCTGTCCTTTCTTCCTTGGTTAGGTAAGTCATGATGGTGATATGAATAAAAGTTAAAAAAAGTTTTTTTTATTGGGACATAATGCACATTGTTGTACCATAGGCGTAGATAGAAATACCTAACCTAAAGTTCCACTTTTAATTACAGTCACTACTATGGCAAAGTATAAGGTATAAATATTCGTATTTATTTCTAATTAGAATATTGGATTACCCTATTAGGATTCAATATGAATATTCTATTGATAATTTTAAGGTATTTTTGAAAATTAGTATTTGCCAGACTGTTCTAAAATTTAAGAAAATTTATAGGGCACCAGTGTCAAAAAAAAAAACACCCTATAACACTGTCTTTTTGTATATTTTTCTTACACGTAATTTTTTGTCCTACAGGATGGTGTTAAACACAAAATGTTTCTGAAATACATTTCCTAATATAGTTCATATTTTCTAAGCTGATCAATTTTACAATAAGAAAACAAAATGGTCAAGCAGTTTAGGATTATTTATTACCTATTAAAGAATTAAAATTAGGTATATATGCAGAATCAGTATCAAAAACAGCAGAAAACCATTGTATATTACAATGGTATGTGGAAAGTGTAACAAAATAAATTATCTTTCCGTTTTCATTGCATGTATCATGTGGTATTCATTATTCACAGTAGATTGAACAAAAACATGCAAATGGAAACACAATTAACATCTATAGTTTGAATATGTATTTACTTTAGTTTGCATCTACATTATACAGCTACATGGTTATAAAACAAATACAATTTTATATTTAGAACATGACCTTGTTTTTTTAATATTCTGGCAAACATGTATAGAGCTGTCTAACGGTAAGTGGTTTGCATAATATATGCCTTCTTCCACGAGGTTATCACATTCATAATTTGCACATTTTCTTTCTATGCATTTATACATGACATTATGAGAAATTCACTGTGCTATTACTTTGTAATTTTGCTACAGGATTTAAGAGGTTGTTTAGCGGTATTATTTTTATAAAATAATACATGTGTATAATCAAAATATAAGGATGCATTTCAATACAACTTGAGAATGGAGTTGGGCTGGACATGTAGTAAGGAAAGTAAGGAACAATTATTAAAGGTGGATTCATCAAGTAACAAGATGTCTAGGCTCTTTAGGAAAAAGATGCCAAGGAAGGCTAAATAAACGATGGGTAGATGAAATTATGGACTGCAGGAACTCATTACAAATAAATGAATATCTTGGAACATCTCACACAATTCAACTTAGTCCCATAGTAAGCTCAATTACAGCTTGTGATCCACATCACCCACGGTACCAAGCGACAATATATATAATAGATACAGACATATTATGTACACACAAAAATTGAAATAAATGGAGGAGGCTTTAACCACAAGGATCACAGAAACTACATTAATAAGGAACTATAAAAGTGGCAAAGCTTAAACAAAATGATTAATGACAAACTAGTATTGGAATTGAATACATATTCAAATTTAAATGTGTATTTTGAATTCTATTCAGCAAACCTAATGCATAAATACCATTCTATAAAATAAATTAAATATTGCAAATACTGGCTGATATTTCGATTTTTAGCAATACCAGCCCTACCTTTTAGTAGGTTCTAAATGTAAATTTCACAAAACAAATAATTTATGTATATTTCTTTACTTTTTTACAGTTAGGTAGGTAAGAATTAAGTAAATTATGAGGGTCTAGAATGAAATTGTGTAAAGAAAATGGTGCAGATACAGTATTCTGGATTTAAAACCACTATATAATAGTTAATTAACAGGTTAACAAATCAAGTTTTAATATTATTACTTATTGAACATTAAGAAAAACTAAATAGAAGGTATGTAATTGAAGTACAATATAATAAATACTACATGAAGTAACATATTGGAGAATATTTGATGCTAAGCAAAAGAAATTATGTTGCATGATTTTTTTACATATTTCTAAGCTGATTTTAACATGGTTAACTCATTAAATAAGTAAATGATTTTCAAATCTGGACAAGTAACTTCAGATATACCTATTGTATTTCATCACCTACGGAAATAATTTTAAAATTAAGAAGAAATAGGAGACTACAAAAATCTTCATGCTGCTTTTGCTCATTCATTCTGCAATATGACAAGTATTTTCGAAAATAACATTAGTATATTGTATCTACAGAGTTGTATATTGTTATTCATTTAAATAATTCATGTTTATCTAAGCTTGTTAAAGGGGCCATAAATCATGATTACAACTTTGCCACTACAACAGCTTTGTTTTTGTAGCAAAAACACAAATTTAACTGAGTCTGATTAATGGAATACGTTATGTACTAGTCAAGTAAGGATATCCCGGCCTACGTAAATAAGTCACCAATAAGACACGTTACAAATCGTGACCAATTCGCACAAACAATTGTTACGATAAATACCAGAGCACGTGGCGAGAATTAAAATCGACATGGACCGAAAATAGTAACGTGAACGTACTAAGACGTTACAACATTTAGCACCCCAATTTCGTAAATAGCAATCGGAATGCAGGTAACTGTGCACAATTTCTACAGTTACGGTTACTCTACCAGTTCATTTGGCATAGAGACTATTTACGTAAGTATAGGTTGAATATTTTTTACCGCATCGATCTTACCGGATTCAAATTGAACAGACACATCTACAGCATACTTAGTGTTTAATACTTACTTTCAATCGAGTTAGATTCCCATCTCTCGCAGCGTTAAAAACGGCTGTTTTGAAATCCATTTTGCTTTGCCTCTGAGCGACGCAAAATCCTCAGATAATTAAACTACCACTTCAAAAACAACACTTCCTTTTGGTTATGATCATTGAAAAATCACTGTTTCACGTGGTAAATTAATGTAAGCAACCAAAATGCGAGATTTATTTCAAAACACTCCGACCGACTTGACTTCTTTCTTATCGAACAGCTGCACCGCGACGGCGACGATCTACCATTACTGCCATATTTGTCAGTGTTGCCAAGTCTTGAATTCAAAAAATCCTGAAACTGCTCGAAGTTTTTATTCCATTTTTGTGTTCAATTTTAATTGTGAACGTTTTAGTGAAATGTGTCATTTCAAATGTCTCACTTTGCCAATGTGATTTGTGAATGAAATTCGTAAATTTGATTTTGTGAATGATCATTTGATTTGCGAATTTGCCTGTTGGGACGGCGTGTGATGTGAGTAGGACAGCGAAATGCATCTATATTTGTAGACAGCACTGTCTCCTTTAGACAACCTCGCCGCTTGCGGGAGCAGTTGAGAGTTAAGTGTTTGTAGAATAGAATACAACATTTAAATTTCAAGCCTTTTAAGGTTCCGAATTCAAAATGACGAAAACAGAAACCCCACACTTTTACTGTGGCAGACAAACACAATCGACTACATTCTACTCGTATGTATGTTAGCAAAATTTAAATGTAGAATTTAAAAACATGAGTTTCAACTCAACTCGAAGCAGTACTCATTTTCCTATTTAATTTAACTTTATCAAATGAAAGGCCAAGCCACACCGGATGTGTGTACAGCACGTGCACGTCGCAGCTTTATAAATAAACCGTCATAACTCAAGAAACGTGAATTTTGGGAAATCGAGGAAATATGCCGTTTATTGATAAAATATATTTTTTTTAATATGATTAATATAATGGCATAAATAAAAAAAACGACGGTTGTTACTGTTAAAATGAAATAATCTGAAATGTATCATTTACTTCCAAGGAATATTTTTTCATAAAACGCGTTAAATTTACCTATTTTTTAATACAAACTCTAAAATAACTTTTACTAATCTTTTATACAGTAAGGCGATAATATCGAAATGTCTCTCATCATGAGCATCCTTCCTATTCATGTATCGGATCATAATTGAAGTTAGCCTCTTTAGCACAACTTGAATCGCGTGATTTAAACATAGCAACTCATGCCAATGCCATCTCTCCAATTAACGCTATTTTGGCGAGTCTGAGAAAGAGACCAGGTAAAGCCATGGAAAATATTGCGTTTTAGTACATTAACTAAATTTTTGTCAATTTTCAGTTATGACGGTTTATTAATAAAGCTGCGACGTGGGCATGGTGTGCGCGTCTTAGCTTATGTAAATGTCATATTAGACGGCAGGCCCTTGCGTGGCGTACACGTGCGTAAAAAGCTATCATGCAAACAAGACATCGTTTCGTTTATTAGTGCCAGCGGCCCTACTGTGAAAAACGAAATTCGTAAATTTCGAAGATTTGTCTCTTTCACTCTAATGACGCCTTCGTTTGAGTGACAGAGAACAATGCTCGAAATTAACTAATTTATATTTTGGCGGTAAGCGTGGATTTGTTCACTAAACTATATTCTTAACCCAGTTATTAAGTTCCCGGTTTAATTAAGACAAGACCAAAATAATTTCAACTTGGGAATCGATAGTCAAAATTCCCCATATTTTGAAGATATCTTTTATACGCTAGAAACATTAAAATAACGATGACATTGAACTGTCAAAGTCATTACATGGCAACCCACGTTGGGGAGCCAAGTGAAAAAAATAGTGAAGGCTTGTAGTACACAATTTCGAGCAGAAACTTGTATATGAATCTCGTACAAATTCCACTATTAGTCTGACCAGCATAATTTTGCACAATGAGGGTTTTTGATACTTTTTCTGCCGCTATGGGGAGGTGAGATGGCAGCACTGAGCCGACCGTTTAACGAACTGTCAAAATAAATACGCGAATTTAATTTTCAACATATTTATAGGTTTATTTATTCTGAAAACCATTACTTTAGGCATATTGTTACCTAAAATAAATAAATAAAATAGTTCCAAGTCAATTTCCATGAAATTAACAAAGTTAAAGTAATTATTTTTAATACCAGTGACTTTGCGCGCCTGTTTTATAGCTCCGTCTTCAGTACGACGACCGTGTATTAGTCGTAATCTATTACAAAATCAATTCTCTTACAAATAAAATAGAATTTCAATATTTTAGGCCTAGGTGCCTATGAATAGTATGAATCTGACAGCTGTCGAGACCAGGTGCGTACGAAGCGCCGCCTAGTGGCAGAAAAATTATCGAAAACCCTCATTGTACAGTATTTTTTTCGATATTCTTTACATGGCAACAATTTTGTCTATAATTATATCCTGCGGCCCTACCGCGAAAACCGAAATTCGTAAATTTCGAGGATTTGTCTGTCTCGCTCTAATGACGCCTTCGTTTGAGTGACAGAGAAAATCCGAATTTCGGTTTTCGCGGTAGTAGGCCTGTCATTGTCAAACTTTTGGTAAAGAATTTATTGCCAGGGTACGTTTTTTTTAATAAACCGCATTTTTCTTGTAAGTATGAATTTCTCATACTTACAAGGATCATGTATCAGAATAATGTTGATCGGCACTAGTTGTTGTTATTCTGGATTTCGCGGCATCAAGAAAATAATTGTTTACGACCTTCTAGACGGGTAGGTATTTGCTGTCAAGTAAACACAAGATGTGCTAAATAGGGCTGATGGCTGCTGCATGATATGAAAAATATCAATAGGTAGATTTAAATAAAAAAACTGTTAGGTGTAAAATATTTCTTGTTCTTACAATTACAATTTATGCCTTATTAAGAAATGGCATCCTAGTGTTTTCTATTATCTGTCAAGCTTTACTGTATAGGTAAGGTAAAGTTAAGCCCGCTTTTAAGATTTTAATAATCTGATAGTGATATGGTCGGTGTCCACTGTAGAATCTGTAGAACAATACTCTCCTGGATAACTGGTATGAACAAATGCTGAAAGAGTGGGCAATTACTGCCATCCCTTTCCTGTGCTAATGTTTCATTGTAGTCAGGTAAACTAATTTTGTCTGTAATAAATATGTATGATTAAATTTCATATTGTTACATTGTGAATCTTTTTAATTACATGACTACAGTCAGGTTTCATTTCTAAAAAATAGCAAAGTTGACTGTTCAAGTAAAATTTGAATTTCATATTGGACATAAGGAACTGGATTGTCAGAATATATAAGATCCTGAACAAGTTTTTGAATTTTTTAAGTTCCTATTTGATGTTTCGGATAACACTGGAATACTGCCAATATAATTTTTCTTCATGAATATTTTTAGTTTCTCTGGTAACACTATTATCCCAATAGTAACTTGAATATTATTGTGAGTATGTTTAATAGTATCAGCGGAACTGTAACAAAAATAAAACATGATTTATTTACAAACTAAGGAGACATTCACACACTAATAATCTGGCCCAACAATGTCACAGCATTGTATGGCTTCCTAATATATTATGGTGTCCTTAATTTTATCACTAATCACTGCTGTTCACGCTAATGAAAGTAATGCATGAAATCATTTCATTAATATTTGGGATTACAAAATCTACAAAGTTATACAGCATGAAAATAAAAAAATGGAGGTAAATAAATGCTCCATCATATTTAATAGTGCCTAATATCATAACTAGTTTCATCAGGAGTACTAGTTAGTAGGATGAATATGTCTATAAAGTTACTTTATCACTTACTTCTGGTTACTGTTCTTATAGATCTAACTAAGTTTAAGATCTGGTATTTCACTGTTGACTGGTCTTCAAATCCTTGATTGTGACTTTGAGCTCCCCATCCCACTGAAATTAGAATACAACCATTAATCATCAAATTGAACATCAGCTAATTAGCCACTGGAAATAGGTTATACTTACTTTTCTGCATGAATCTTTCCTCGTGAAGTACACATACAGCGTTGAGGCAAAGTAATGAGGCTTCAAACAAATTCCACAAAGTAAGCATTTCGATGCTATTTTCTATCTAATACTAGTTCAGAGTTTAAATAATTTTATTAAAATCCCGATCATTCGTTTCCAGTTTGTTTTGTTGACGTAAAACTGACAAATCGACAAAAATGACAGATGCAGTAGCATGAACATGAAACCTTGACAAACATTTGACAAATCTAAGATGTATTTTTCTCTACGCATTTTGCTTTTGTAGATAATCGGTTATATGTTACTTATGTTGGCGTTTTGATCTGTTAGTAATTTTCTTTTATGATTTACATTAAATTTGATCTGGTTTGTTAGAAGTTTGATGTTATCTGTGCGTGTGCGTATCTGTTGTTTAAATTAAAAATAAAAGAAACTGTTTTCTTTTCTTTCCGAAATACGAATCATAGTATATTTATATTTTCATAATAAAAGAATACTGTAATGTTTCGTGAGAGATAAGTCTGAAATATTTACTATGGAGAAATTGGAGGACGAAATGGTGTCAGCGTCAACCAACCTACATTCTTCAGGAACAAATTCAATCTCTGAAATGATGAAAGAGCTTGTTAAGGGAGCCAGCGGTACAACAGCCTTAGGCCAAGAAGTAAATAAAAATAATGAGCACGCTAATGATAGACAAAACTCAGAAAATAGCGCTGATTTTTGTATCACCGGTAACCCAGTGAGTTCAGTCGACTCGATGGATTCAAAATTAGACTGCATTGTTAATATACCTGGTGGAGAAGAAAAGCATAATCCTTATGTCCCAGGGACTCCGGATTTCTATAATCATGAACATCCAAAAAGAAGAAAAGTTGATCTTTACGGCCCTGATGTTGGTCCTAAAATATACAATGTAAAAGGGGTCTTAGTCACGCCACCGATTATTGCAAAAAACCTTCCAGAAATTTTTAATACACTTCCCATTTTTGGTAGACCTGGGCCTGAAGAAGATCTCGAGACATTTTACTCACGGAAGATGAGGGAGTTTATTGGATGTGATCTAAATGATGATCAGTTTAAAAATCTTGCAAATGACTGCAGGTAATCATGTTTTTTTAGTTTACAATTTTACATCAATGCATCTTTCTGGTTCACATTTTCGAACTTAAGAAAAATAGATCTTGAGTTTTGGATAACATCTCTTTACAGTACAAAAGCAAGAGCAGTGGCAAATGAATGAATAAATGTGTAAAATTTAATTTGTGTACATAAATTTTACAGTTTTATAAACAAAGTAACTAATCATGAGATGTAAAAATCTGGCCTGTCAATAAGCTGCCAGCATATTAATAATTTTTTGTTTCTTCAACTCCAAAGGTATACAGATATAACTTTTGTTAAATTTCATAAATTTCAGCCCTGATTTGTTAAGAACCGGTAGAGAACTGAAAATGTCAACCTCAGTACCAACTTTATCAGTTTTCTCAGAGGAAGAAAATCGAGACTACAATGAACAATCCAGTAACTTGTGTATTGTACGGAAACATCGGCTGAATATAGGCAGTGATACAAATGCCAATTACCAGAAGAAGCTGAAATATAGAGGGATAAGGCTCATGCCACTTACACAGGTATGCTTTTGCAGTTTCAAAAAAATGTAATTGTTAAACCCTTTCCTGCAACTTCAAATTAAGTCTTATTAACATACAATCTTCAACATCATTAGACATGTTTCAGCCTAATGTACTAAGTTCCATTGTTCCCATAGGTATGAATGAATAAAAGTTAACTAAGGAATGATTGTGCAATTTTCACACCATTTTGTATCTCTGAAAAAAATGTGTAAAAGTACATTTTAATCATACAAATTGTGAATACCTTTTAGTATCAGCAAGTTTGTAAAATATCTCACCATAAGAAATTGGAAAAAAATGTGTTCATCAAGTTTCATCCTTCCTCTAGCTGCCCAGAAAGTATAGAATAGTATTTATACTATTCTATTTCCTATGTTTTAATAGTCTTTGTTCAACACTTATTAACAAATTATGCTATACGGTTATGGCTATAGCTGTAAGCCAATTGTATTTTAACTTTTAAGACTGCAGCCTTACCGCAATCCACCATCGCCTCAAATACCACTGGCGAATGCGCTGATTCAAAATTTATTAGCAAATTTTATCATCTGGAATGCAAGTGGTTATCTAATCTCTAAGAGACTGATTGGATCCTCTTTTTTGTAAGACTTAAAAGCAATTCAATAAATTCTGTGTCATTTAGTAACCCTTAGAAGGCTAGTACCCGTAGAAGGCTTGAGGCATAGGCTAACACAAATCTAGGAGAGATATTATACTTGGGGTCTCTGGCATAACTTATTGGCATGGCATATATTAAATTGCATTATTACAGTGACAGTATCTTTTGATGGATCAAGGGTGAAGAAATGTGTATTTATGAATTTGACTGTAATGTTTGTTGAAGTTAGCTTTTCTTTCATGTTCCAGACAGAAGATGAAGTGGAAGTGCCGGAACCAGACCTGGAGCCTGGTAAAGATCTAATATACCATGTGCGGATATACAGGCCTTTCCCTTATAATATTAAGGAAAAAAGTGTGAGTAATTTTTTTTATTTTACATTGCAATTTGTGTACTTTTTTTAGGCACAGGAAACAACATGTTTTTAGAACATATTGCGAAAGTACAAATCAAATTATTTATTAACTAAATATTTTGATTTGTACTTTTAATTTTTCTCCAGTAGTCACACTACTTAATACTATATAAATTATAAATATTAGATGTCATATACCAAAGGTGTCCGAGGTGGGGACCCCCCACCTCGGACATAGGTGATCTTGGTCGTTTTTCTTTGGTATATGACATCTAATATTTATAACATGTTTTTAGTATGAAAAATTGGCCACAAGTCTATAAAGTGAATAAATATAAGATGGCATATACTAAAGAAAAAAATACAGTTGAATTGGAGACCTCATTCTTTTTTGAAGTAGATAAAAAATAAGTCTTCGGTCTCCTTTGTCCACCAGATGAGAGGCCGCCACTCGGTGTTCAGCCGCTCGCTAGTACTAGCGGGTCGTGCGCCGCTAAGTGCGTTGCGTGATCGCGTGGTGTGCGCCAACGATGTGGGCGTGCGTGTCGACGCCTCAGCCGCGCCCGGGGATCAGCCGGTTGCCGCCGCCAAGGTAGCTCACTACTGCAGGCCTAGCCGAGCGTTTCTCTAGAAGTTTCTACAGATGAGAGGCCACTCCGTCTCACTACTGCAGGCCTAGCCAAGCGTTTCTCTAGAAGTTTCTACAGATGAGAGGCCACTCCGTCTCACTACTGCAGGCCTAGCCAAGCGTTTCTCTAGAAGTTTCTACAGATGAGAGGCCACTCCGTCTCACTACTGCAGGCCTAGCCAAGCGTTTCTCTAGAAGTTTCTACAGATGAGAGGCCACTCCGTCTCACTACTGCAGGCCTAGCCAAGCGTTTCTCTAGAAGTTTCTACAGATGAGAGGCCACTCCGTCTCACTACTGCAGGCCTAGCCAAGCGTTTCTCTAGAAGTTTCTACAGATGAGAGGCCACTCCGTCTCACTACTGCAGGCCTAGCCAAGCGTTTCTCTAGAAGTTTCTACAGATGAGAGGCCACTCCGTCTCACTACTGCAGGCCTAGCCAAGCGTTTCTCTAGAAGTTTCTACAGATGAGAGGCCACTCCGTCTCACTACTGCAGGCCTAGCCAAGCGTTTCTCTAGAAGTTTCTACAGATGAGAGGCCACTCCGTCTCACTACTGCAGGCCTAGCCAAGCGTTTCTCTAGAAGTTTCTACAGATGAGAGGCCACTCCGTCTCACTACTGCAGGCCTAGCCAAGCGTTTCTCTAGAAGTTTCTACAGATGAGAGGCCACTCCGTCTCACTACTGCAGGCCTAGCCGAGCGTTTCTCTAGAAGTTTCTAGAGATGAGAGGCCACTCCGTCTCACTACTGCAGGCCTAGCCGAGCGTTTCTCTAGAAGTTTCTACAGATGAGAGGCCACTCCGTGGTGTGCGCCAACGACGTGGGCGTGCAAGGTAGCTCACTACTGCAGGCCTAGCCGAGCGTTTCTCTAGAAGTTTCTACAGATGAGAGGCCACTCCGTGGTGTGCGCCAACGACGTGGGCGTGCAAGGTAGCTCACTACTGCAGGCCTAGCCGAGCGTTTCTCTAGAAGCTTCTACAGATGAGAGGCCACTCCGTGGTGTGCGCCAACGACGTGGGCGTGCAAGGTAGCTCACTACTGCAGGCCTAGCCGAGCGTTTCTCTAGAAGCTTCTACAGATGAGAGGCCACTCCGTGGTGTGCGCCAACGACGTGGGCGTGCAAGGTAGCTCACTACTGCAGGCCTAGCCGAGCGTTTCTCTAGAAGTTTCTACAGATCAGAGGCCACTCCGTGGTGTGCGCCAACGACGTGTCGACGCCTCCAAGGTAGCTCACTACTGCAGGCCTAGCCGAGCGTTTCTCTAGAAGTTTCTACAGATGAGAGGCCACTCCGTGGTGTGCGCCAACGACGTGGGCGTGCAAGGTAGCTCACTACTGCAGGCCTAGCCGAGCGTTTCTCTAGAAGTTTCTACAGATGAGAGGCCACTCCGTGGTGTGCGCCAACGACGTGGGCGTGCAAGGTAGCTCACTACTGCAGGCCTAGCCGAGCGTTTCTCTAGAAGCTTCTACAGATGAGAGGCCACTCCGTGGTGTGCGCCAACGACGTGGGCGTGCAAGGTAGCTCACTACTGCAGGCCTAGCCGAGCGTTTCTCTAGAAGTTTCTACAGATGAGAGGCCACTCCGTGGTGTGCGCCAACGACGTGGCGTTTCTCAAAATGTTTTTACATTTTCATCACACTTGCTTTATAAGTGCGCCATTGCTTGCATGCATCGCGGGAGTTACAGAAATGTTAGTACGCCATTTAATAATATTGTGTCTTTTTTGCCCGCAAGTGTGACAAAAACATTGTATGTATGACGATCGGTAAGCGGAATACAAACTCGAGTCATTAAAAACCATCTGCCTATGGCGTCGGGCTTCTGACACTCTCGTTAGTTATATCGTAATTAACTCCACGTTCGGCATTTTAAAAAATTGGTGGCTGGAAGAGTCAATGATGCTGAGCAAGATGCATCACATGGCCATTGTGCCACAATATCCCAAAATGTTTTTGTGAAACATTCCTTTTTGGTAACAAAAATGTATAGGAATTTGGTAACAAAGAATGAAAAGTCCATACAAACTTCCTGGGATATTTACTACCAGCCTACCATTTTTTATCACTGTCTGTCTAGGCCGGCATCGTGTTCGAAATATTCTCCCAAAGTCTATCTTCTACCTGCATGTAGCGTATCGTAGTTTTCCCTCTCTGTCACTCTTTCATATTAGTGCAACAAAAACAGCTGCCTTTCTACGATTGATGATCAAGCGTTAGCGATTGGCAACTTGTCTAAGCACCCTGTAGTACTTTAACATCGTACAAATTTATCGCAGGAGCTATTCCCCTCCGGATTCCTGTTCATCAACAACGTGTTCTACGTGGACCGGCGCCCGGGCTGCGCGGACCGCAGCGCCGGCCTGCGCGCCTGGGCCCGCGCGCGCGGCCTGGGAGACTTCCCGGCCAGAGACCTGGCCACCAGGCTCGACGAGGTCACTGTGCGGCTGGGGCATCCTGAGGTATGCTTATTGATACCAGGGATTTCGTGAGAGACAGGAATTTTCGCCTATTAAGAAGTGTCTTTTAGGGCTGCCCGCGGAGATTCGAAGACAAAGGAACTGAGTACCAGGCTGGACGAGGTCACTGTGCGGCTGGGGCATCCTGAGGTATGCTTATTGATAGGAGCTTTTCTTACAGGAATGTCTGACTTTATGGGAACTGTCTGAAAGGCGCGAGGCCTCGGAGACTGAGACTAAGGAAGTGAGTACCGAGACTGTGCGGCTGGGGCATCCTGAGGTAGGTTGATAAAAGAGACATATTACAGGAATTTTCGTCTTTATTAAGAAGTGTCTTCTAGGTTTGGAGACATTAGAAGGAACTGAGTATGGGCTGTGCGTCTGGGGCATCCTGAGGTATGCTTATTGATGGGAGCTTTTCTCACAGGAATGTCTGACTTTATGGGAACTGTCTGAAAGGCGCGAGGCCTCGGAGACTGAGACTGAGACTAAGGAAGTGAGTACCGAGACTGTGCGGCTGGGGCATCCTGAGGTATGCTTATTGATACCAGGGATTTCGCGAGAGACAGGAATTTTCGCCTTTATTAAGAAGTGTCTTTTAGGGCTGCCCGTAGAGATCCGAAGACAGACAAAGGAACTGAGTACCAGGCTGGACGAGGTCACTGTGCGGCTGGGGCATCCTGAGGTATGCTTATTGATAGGAGCTTTTCTCACAGGAATGTCTGACTTTATGGGAACTGTCTGAAAGGCGCGAGGCCTCGGAGACTGAGACTAAGGAAGTGAGTACCGAGACTGTGCGGCTGGAGCATCCTGAGGTATGTTGATTAATACAAGGAGCTTTTCTCACAGGAATGTCTTGACTTTATGGGAACTGTCTGAAAGGCGCGAGGCCTCGGAGACTGAGACTAAGGAAATGAGTACCGAGACTGTGCGGCTGGGGCACCCTGAGGTGTGTTGATAAATGTATCGCAGGAGCTATTCCCTCCGGGTTCCTGTTCATCAACAACGTGTTCTACGTGGACCGGCGCCCGGGCTGCGCGGACCGCAGCGCCGGCCTGCGCGCCTGGGCCCGCGCGCGCGGCCTGGGAGACTTCCCGGCCAGGGACCTGACCACCAGGCTCGACCAGGTCACTGTGCGGCTGGGGCACCCTGAGGTATGCTTATTGATACCAGGGATTTGTCTTTTAAGGCTGCCCGCGGAGATTCGAAGACAGACAAAGGAACTGAGCACTAGGCTCGACGGTCACTGTGCGACTGGGGCATCCTGAGGTATGTTTATTGATAGGAGCTTTTCTCACAGGAATGTCTGACTTTGTGGGAACTGTCTGAAAGGCGCGAGGCCTCGGAGACTGAGACTAAGGAAGTGAGTACCGAGACTGTGCGGCTGGGGCATCCTGAGGTATGTTGATAAGAGACATATTACAGGAATCTTCGTCTTTAATAAGAAGTGTCTTCTAGGTTTGGAGACATTAGAAGGAACTGAGTATGGGCTGTGCGTCTGGGGCATCCTGAGGTATGCTTATTGATAGGGGCTTTTCTCACAGGAATGTCTTGACTTTATGGGAACTGTTTGAAAGGCGCGAGGCCTCGGAGACTGAGACTAAAGAAGTGAGTACCGAGACTGTGCGGCTGGGGCATCCTGAGGTGTGTTTATTGATACCAGGGATTTCGCGAGAGACAGGAATTTTCGCCTATTAAGAAGTGTCTTTTAAGGCTGCCCGCGGAGATTCGAAGACAAACAAAGGAACTGAGTACCAGGCTGGACGAGGTCACTGTGCGACTGGGGCATCCTGAGGTATGTTGATAAATGTATCGCAGGAGCTATTCCCTCCGGGTTCCTGTTCATCAACAACGTGTTCTACGTGGACCGGCGCCCGGGCTGCGCGGACCGCAGCGCCGGCCTGCGCGCCTGGGCCCGCGCGCGCGGCCTGGGAGACTTCCCGGCCAGGGACCTGGCCACCAGGCTCGACCAGGTCACTGTGCGGCTGGGGCATCCTGAGGTATGTCGATAAATGAGACATATTACAGGAATTTTCGTCTTTAATAAGAAGTGTCTTCTAGGTTTGGAGACATTAGAAGGAACTGAGTATGGGCTGTGCGTCTGGGGCATCCTGAGGTATGTTTATTGATAGGAGCTTTTCTCACAGGAATGTCTGACTTTATGGGAACTGTCTGAAAGGCGCGAGGCCTCGGAGACTGAGACTAAGGAAGTGAGTACCGAGACTGTGCGGCTGGGGCATCCTGAGGTAAGCTTATAAATGTATCGCAGGAGCTATTCCCCTCCGGATTCCTGTTCATCAACAACGTGTTCTACGTGGACCGGCGCCCGGGCTGCGCGGACCGCAGCGCCGGCCTGCGCGCCTGGGCCCGCGCGCGCGGCCTGGGAGACTTCCCCGCCAGGGACCTGGCCACCAGGATCGACGAGGTCACTGTGCGACTGGGGCACCCTGAGGTATGTTGATAAAAGAGACATATTACAGGAATTTTCGTCTTTAATAAGAAGTGTCTTCTAGGTTTGGAGACATTAGAAGGAACTGAGTATGGGCTGTGCGTCTGGGGCACCCTGAGGTATGTTGATAAAAGAGACATATTACAGGAATTTTCGTCTTTAATAAGAAGTGTCTTCTAGGTTTGGAGACATTAGAAGGAACTGAGTATGGGCTGTGCGTCTGGGGCATCCTGAGGTATGTTTATTGATAGGAGCTTTTCTCACAGGAATGTCTGACTTTATGGGAACTGTCTGAAAGGCGCGAGGCCTCGGAGACTGAGACCAAGGAAGTGAGTACCGAGACTGTGCGGCTGGGGCATCCTGAGGTATGCTTATTGATAGGGACTTTTCTCACAGGAATGTCTGACTTTATGGGAACTGTCTGAAAGGCGCGAGGCCTCTTAGACTGAGACTAAGGAAGTGAGTACCGAGACTGTGCGGCTGGGGCATCCTGAGGTGTGTTTATTGATACCAGGGATTTCGCGAGAGACAAGAATTTTCGCCTTTATTAAGAAGTGTCTTTTAGGGCTGCCCGCGGAGATTCGAAGACAGAGGAACTGAGTACCAGGCTGGACGAGGTCACTGTGCGGCTGGGGCACCCTGAGGTATGTTGATAAATGTATCGCAGGAGCTATTCCCTCCGGGTTCCTGTTCATCAACAACGTGTTCTACGTGGACCGGCGCCCGGGCTGCGCGGACCGCAGCGCCGGCCTGCGCGCCTGGGCCCGCGCGCGCGGCCTGGGAGACTTCCCGGCCAGAGACCTGGCCACCAGGCTCGACCAGGTCACTGTGCGGCTGGGGCACCCTGAGGTATGTTGATAAATGTATCGCAGGAGCTATTCCCTCCGGGTTCCTGTTCATCAACAACGTGTTCTACGTGGACCGGCGCCCGGGCTGCGCGGACCGCAGCGCCGGCCTGCGCGCCTGGCCCCGCGCGCGCGGCCTGGGAGACTTCCCGGCCAGAGACCTGGCCACCAGGCTCGACCAGGTCACTGTGCGGCTGGGGCATCCTGAGGTATGCTTATTGATAGGAGTTTTTCTCACAGGAATGTCAGTCTTTATAAGTGTTTGATAGGCGCGAGGCCTCGGAGACTGAGACCAAGGAAGTGAGTACCGAGACTGTGTGGCTGAGGCATCCTGAGGTATGTTGATAAAAGAGATTTATTACAGAAATTTTCGTCTTTATTAAGAAGTGTCTTCTAGGTTCGGAGACATTTGAAGGAACTGAGTACGTGCGTCTGGGGCATCCTGAGGTATGCTTATTGATATGAGCTTTTCTCACAGGAATGTCTGACTTTATGGGAACTGTCTGAAAGGCGCAAGGCCTCGGAGACTAAGACCAAGGAAGTGAGTACCGAGACTGTGCGGCTGGGGCATCCTGAGGTATGTTGATAAATGTATCGCAGGAGCTATTCCCGTCCGGGTTCCTGTTCATCAACAACGTGTTCTACGTGGACCGGCGCCCGGGCTGCGCGGACCGCAGCGCCGGCCTGCGCGCCTGGGCCCGCGCGCGCGGCCTGGGAGACTTCCCGGCCAGAGACCTGGCCACCAGGCTCGACCAGGTCACTGTGCGGCTGGGGCACCCTGAGGTATGTTGATAAATGTATCGCAGGAGCTATTCCCTCCGGGTTCCTGTTCATCAACAACGTGTTCTACGTGGACCGGCGAAGAATTTTCGCCTTTTTTAGGAGTGTCTTTTAGGGCTGCCCGCGGAGATTCGAAGACAGACAAAGGAACTGAGTACCAGGCTGGACGAGGTCACTGTGCGGCTGGGGCGTCCTGAGGTATGCTTATTGATAGGAGTTTTTCTTACAGGAATGTCTGACTTTGTGGGAACTGTCTGAAAGGCGCGAGGCCTCGGAGACTGAGACTGAGACTAAGGAAGTGAGTACTGAGACTGTGCGGCTGGGGCATCCTGAGGGATGTTGATAAAAGAGACATATTACAGGAATCTTCGTCTTTAATAAGAAGTGTCTTCTAGGTTTGGAGACATTAGAAGGAACTGAGTACAGGCTGTGCGTCTGGGGCATCCTGAGGTATGCTTATTGATAGGAGCTTTTCTCACAGGAATGTCTGACTTTATGGGAACTGTCTGAATGGCGCGAGGTCTCTGAGACTGAGACTAAGGAAGTGAGTACCGAGACTGTGCGGTTGGGGCATCCTGAGGTATGCTTATAAAAGAGATTTATGATAGGATTTTTTTAGATTCGGAGACAAGCGAAGGAAGTGAGTACCAGGCTGGATGTGATTACTATCATCATCAGCCTATGATAGTCCACTGTTGAACGTAGGCCTCTCCTATTAACTATGCTGAAATTGTACTTGAATTATGCATTAGACGCATTAGGAGGTAAATGCCCATAATCGCCACGCTGGACAAGCGGATTGGCGATCGCAGTAATGTGTTCACTATGATGACGCTGCTGCCCATCATCAATCTTTTATCAAATAATGGTCAGTGACACTTCAATCCCTTAGTCAACTCTTACGACACCCGCAGGAGGAGTTGGGGTGGTGACAAAATGTATTCTTACTGCCGTCACCACACGACAAACGTGCGTGATTACTATGCGATTGGACAACCCTGAGGTATGTTGATAAAATAGACTTATTACAGACACTTTGAACATTTGAGGTATGTTCCAGGGTCTCCTCGTTACTTTAGTGTGGACTGGTGGTTTAGTGTACTGGATTTGTATCTGATTCTTATACAAATTAAAATAATTATGCTCTTTTTCTAATATCCATGTATGTACCCATATTTCGGGAAGGGAATTTGCTAACAGTTATTTAGCATTTTTATTATTAAAAGGTCTTGTATTTTTCACATAACTATTTCAATTGTTTTGAATGAAGCATTTCAAGTGTTAGAAATGTCAACATACTATTCTTATTTGCACTGCAAAATATTCAATAAATGAGTAAGTAAAAACTTATCTACTATTTTTCCATAATAGCTACTGTATGCATTTATTTCTATTCGGTATCTTAGTCCATTGTATTTGAGTATTTTGCAAAATGTAGATAGTGGTAATGACCAAACGAAACGAAGTAGCTGTGGCCGCTTAAATTATCATCCAAATATCTTTCCAGGTATACGTCCACCAAGGAAATTGCGAGCACCTATTCACCTTCTCAGAAATCCGTCTTCTCAACCCTGACGACCCACTTTCGATAAAACAGTACCCCATCCACACAGCAGTATCACAAAACCAAACTGTGTATTGTACAACGTGTGCAGAATTCGGGGCAAAATGGATAGTAACTAATTGTTCAACCGTTCCCTTCGATCCGGCTTATTTCTGCGAGACTTGCTTTAGATTGTTCCTGTATAAAGATGGACAGAAAATTGGAGATTTTAAAGCGTTTGCGTATAGAGGCAACGAGATTAATATGTTGAAGCCTTCGGGATGACAGTCGCTTGACAGTTTATACTATTCATTGGATTTATATGGATAGTTGTCCATGCATGTTCAAGTTTATTGTTTTTTACTGTGCCAGTAGTAGTTGAGGCTACCCGTGCAAGTCTTTGTTATCTAAGAAATGTGTTAAAATTGTGATCAATACCTAATAGGTTCGAAATATTCTCCTAAAACCTATGGTTCTACCTGTAGTACCTACTTATTAACATCGAACAAATTTAAATTCTATTCAATCATAAAATCATAATAGAGTTGTATTTGTTTTTAGTAAAATTTTCGATAAGCCTAAAATCAGCTTTATTTTCTGTGGAGTAGGTAAAAGTTTCAATGGCAAATTTTAGATATATCTCTCGTATGGCTCGGTTTTAGAAGGCTATAACATCGTAAGTCCTGGTCTATTAGAAACATTGTTTGGGATTATGAACCTAAATTTTAAAATAATAATAACTAACTTCATTTGTTTCAACCGGACAAGGCGCGTCTCTGTTACTAGTTCGCAAAATTTAAACTGAATTTTAATTGAATTGGTAATTTGTATTTGTGTAAGTACACCAGGCCTTACGAGGTTATTATAATACAGGATGCTCGCGAGCATTCCAAAAGATTTTAATGCTGAATTCCTGACCATATTTAGAGTCTTTAATGTTATGTAAAATTTCCTGGATTCGGATTGGTTTCAGGGATAATAATCAACCTTTTTTCGAAATAAGTTTTTCGACGTAACTTGTCATAAAACTTCTTTTTGATAACAATACTACCAGAATGTGTTTTAATATTACCACACCTGTTGCCTGGCAATCAAATAAACTTGACGAAATAACTTGTCCCTAAAAAATAATTAAAATAAATAATTTTAACAAATTGTTGTTATGATAAAAAGTACTGGAAATGTTAGAAAGTATTCAAAAAGTGTAAAAAAAAGAGAAAAAAAAATTTTTTTTTGGTGATATTTGACATTAGGTCTCAAAATATTTTTTGTTTATATTGATGTCTAGAATGCATAGTTAAAATCTTT
Source organism: Thaumatotibia leucotreta (assembly GCA_025490895.1). NCBI lineage: Eukaryota > Metazoa > Arthropoda > Insecta > Lepidoptera > Tortricidae > Thaumatotibia > Thaumatotibia leucotreta. The sequence continues at coordinate 20,850 of JALPQI010001812.1, read as the reverse complement.
TGGAATGCTAGCGAGTACCCTGTATAACATGCAACTGTAAAGCCATTAGGCTTACCTAAAGTCTGCTATTTGTACAAAGTTGGGCATCTATTTTTTATACATGTCATCATCATCATCTCAGCCATAAGACGTCCACTGCTGCTGACGAACATAGGCCTCCCCTCTGGACCTCCACATGTCCGGTTAGATGCGACCTGCATCCAGCGTGTCCCGGCGACCTTCACAAGGTCGTCCATCTTGTGGGTGGACGTCCTACGCTGCGTTTGCCTAGCCGTGGTCTCCACTCGAGCACTTTTCGACCCCATCGACCATCTGCTCTGCGTGCAATGTGGCCTGCCCATTGCCACTTCAGCTTACTAATCCGGAGGGCTATGTCAGTAACTTTAGTTCGCCTACGGATCTCCTCATTTCTGATTTGATCACGCTTATACATGTGATAGAGCTTTAATAAGTAAATGAAAAGCCGATCGTTCCATGGCTTAAAGTTATTGAAAAGACAATTTAAATTCATGGTAAAGTTGTTTTTATCTGTGATTGTTGTAAAATAGTTATAACCAATAGCTACTCCAGCATTCAACGAGGAGATGATGTTACAATAAATGAACTGAAAATATACTTGCTTTTATTTATGCAACCAATTAATTGTTTAAATCGTACAAAAAAAATATAATATGAAGGGTCCACGGAAAGAACATGTTTAGTCAATTCAAATTGCAGAAGGAAAAGCCAATTTTCTTTTAACCCTTTAATGGATATTGGTAACATATTTGCCATCATATAAAAACCAATACCAAATCAATTTACAAATCTATGGTTCGGAATTGAATGCTTTGACAGAGCTGTCAAATGGTCAAACGGTTAACAGAAGGTGTGAATTTGCCCTGATTTTTTTAGGCACTGGACATGTTTTTTTCCGTGGATCATATTATAGCGAATCAACATCGCATTTTTGATTTCGATTATTGTAGTTTTACCTGTCAAGACAGTCCAAAACTAAACAAATGGACATAAAAACAAATTATAAGGCTTGATTAAATTATTCTAGCTATTTATCAGTAGGTAAATTAAGTAGAATACGTTAGGGTAGACCCTAGGCTGTATTTAACCCCGGAGCAAAAAAAAACGGTAAAATTGTAAGCAAGTCGGTAATCATTTCCTTATTGTTAAGTCAAGCTATTTTTAAACAGCCAATGTTATTTTGCATAATACAAAAAAACACGTGGTTACGATTTTATTGATGATTCTTTAAAATCTTAGACCGCATTTTTTCATAAATAGAAGTTGATTCTGTTGAAGTAGGTAGGTTAAAAATTGCTTTAATTTACCCTTCATGATCACGTGGTGTCATGGTATGGATATGGATGGTAATACCTGAGGCCTCAATGCGAACCACGAACGAAGTGTTGCTTCTCTCTCGCACTTCTGAATTCGCACGTAAGTGTGACAGGGAGGCAACACTTCGTTCGTCGTTCACCACGTTGACAGCGGCCCTACCGCGAAAAACGAAATTCATAAATTTCGAGGATTTGTCTCTCTCACTCTAATGACGCCTTCGTTTGAGTGACAGAGAAAAATCCTCGAAATTTACGAATTTAGATTTTCGCGGTAGGGCCGCTGGTGCTACAATTGTAAATTTACAGTTTCTCCAATCGGGGCGTCTGTAGGCTATATACAGTTACCGCTTACCATTGAACCGTTAAATGCATGACCTCGAATCATTCAAATTTTTTATTCATATTTGAATTCTGAAATGCTGTGAATAGAGTCCAGAATACATGATGTACATATTGCACATATACATCAATATGCGTTTAAGGGTAAAAGGGCCGTGCGTTTGTTTGCCACCAACATAAAACGTAGTGCGGGAACTTTAATAAATCAGCAGTAAATAACTACTTATTTGCGAAAATGTATTATTATTTTAATTGTTACAGAAAATACTACAACTGTAGCGAAATTCCGAATTAAGCCAAACCTCATGTCAAGATTTAATTAAAATTATTTTAAGGCACTGGTCTCACAGTGAGCTACTAAACTATAAACACATGCTATAAACGCGAACAAAAGATACGCCCTCCCGTGTAAATAAAAGAGACACATACAGAGTGCGTATCCTTTTGTTCGTGTTTATAGCCCATAGTTCATAGCGTGGTAGCTCGCGGTGAGACCAGTGCTTTAATCCTGCGTGACAATTGTCGGTTTCGGAAAATAAAAAGTAGTTTATTAACGATATAGTAACGTTTTTATTAATACCTAATTTTCTGTATTGGTGATAAAAAAGCACATGGACCATCGTAAGCGGTAGCTTAACCTACGGATTTCTATGACGTCAGTAACATTGATCCTGTCAATGTGGTGAAATAGGACCCTGGAGGTGGCATAGCAACAATGTTTTTTTTAGAAATAACAAAAAAAATCGCTACGGGTTATAGTCTGGCTAAATGCTCTAAGGAAACTGCTTTTTCCTAACTAGTGCGGAAAAGTAAACTTTGCGCACGATTCGCGTGCGTTTATTTCTCTTTTAAAGGCACTTGTTATGAAAAAAGTCGTTCGATACACGTGTAAAAACTTCTTTTTAACTCGGGTGATTGTCTTGGGCGTTAACGCTTGAATCCTTCATTACGCTCAGGATTCCACTTTAGAATCCCTCCCTACGGTCGGGATTCAATTGTGGAATCCGTCGCTCCATTCAGGATTCAATATACGCCCACGCCGGCGGAAATATACCATTTTGATCCCTTGTGACACAATCTACTATTGCACTTGTATCGAAATGTACTATTTTCTGTAGTGGTAGATCCCACTGGTAATAGAGTTAAAGTTATAGGTATCTATGTTCATGTATGTTCTGATAACTAAGTACTTGCCTATTTATAGTCTTGCAACAGGCATCGTTCAGTCTTCATTACTGCACCGGATATTTTTAGTGTCATATCATATCAGTGTGCTACACTGTCCTTGTATGTGATGCACCATATTTATTTTCCTGAGGCATTCGAGTAACTTTTATACTCTTTTCGTAAATACTAGATTTTGAGTATTTCACCAACATAAAATAGGGTAGGGTATAGTTCGGGAAATATTATTTGACCGACAGTTATCTTACTTACGACCTTTTGTTTTGCGTTAACACTTACTAGACAATCTGCAGTCTATCACTTTTCTATTGTTAGTGATGCAAAACAAAAGGTCGTAACTAAGATAAGAGTCGGTCAAATAATATTTCCCGAACTTTACAGTTACGCAAAGTTGACTAAGGACTGATTTTTCAATCCCCAGTAAACAGTATGTGTCAAATAAATTTTAACCCTGTCCTTTTTTGACTGATGATTTTAGAAAAGGATGGTGATAATTTTAACTAATGGGTGCTAATGGTTAGGTTTATTCATTTTCCCCTCACTAGCTCGTAAAGCGCTCGTTTATCGTTTAATACGAGCGGGTAAAAACGCTTTTTACACACTTGTGAATAAAGTAATTTGACATTGCTCTAATTCCTATAGCCCCCTACTGCCTAGTATAAGTGGATCTGTATGACCGTAGTAAACATGCGCAATCGGAGCTCACATGTTAAATTGGTCGTTCTCATGGGTGACTTTGTAAGCCATTGGCTATATTTAAGTTCCAGAAGTAACTCTATTCTACGATACGTTTCGACATTGAGTTTTAAATGGTTTCTTTAAGTTAATTTACATTTGGATGAGATTTGTAATCATATTTCCTCGCGATAGTGAGGGGAAAAAAGTTGTATTACACTTGGCGGCAAAGTTTGTTCAACTCTCGTGCCTTGAGACCTTCGCAATGCTCAAGATTCCAGTTTTTGAACCACTCGCTACGCTCGTGGCTCAATTTTGGAATCTTTCGCTAGCTCAGGTCTCAATATTGGTACGACAGTTAAACAACAACTTTGCCCCCTTGTATAATAAATAACTATTAAGCGCTAGCGCGGATACTAACTTTATGGTTTATTTGGTGACTGAAAAATCAGCTGTAAGTATATAAAGACATATGTAAGTATGTAATCGATTTTTAGTATTGTATTATCCTTACAATCCAATAAGGTCAAAACATAGATGTAACAACTGCACTACTAGGTACCCTTTTGTTGACCGAAAGACGGCCAAGGAATATGCCGAGCTCCAGACGCCACGCGTTCATGATTGTTTAAGCGAAATTTAACTTTACGATTTACTGCGTAAATTGCTATTGTACCGGCGACGTTGACTGCTGTAGCCGACTGTGGCTGTCAGAAGGATGATCTAAAACTGATGTATCATCATCATCATCTTCATCATCAGCCAATTGATGTCCACTGCTGGATATAGGCCTCCCCCAGAGAGTTCCACAAAGGTCGGTCGTGAGCTGTCCGCATCTATTGGACATCCGCAACCTTTATCAGGTCGTCGCTCCATCTTGAGGGGGGCCTTCCCACGCTGCGCCGTCCAGTGCGTGGACGCCACTCGACGATGTATCTAAATATTATAATATCGTATTTTTTAAAGTGTGATTTTGTATTTGTATCCACGTTTTGACCTTATTGCTTTGTAAGGAAGACTAAAAGTGGATACCTACATAGATGAACTGTATCGACAATGGGATGCCACAAAAATTTCACGTCGTTTCACTGGATCTTGCTGTTCCTTAACAAAACCTCTGCAGGTCAGGCGTCATTGGCTAAAGCATATGCTTGTCAGTGCATTACTACATACCTTAATAAAACGTATTTTTCGTGGGTGGTGCCTGTCAAAAAATATCAGCAACTCATCAATGACAATTGTTCAGTTTGGTTCACAAAAACACGTAGGCGCCTGAATTTAAAACAATGGGATTCGTTAGCCTGTAATAATTCAGCGAGCAAACTGACTACTTAAAACTGATTCTGACCTTGCGATATACATATAGCATTTTTGACATATAATTTGATGTATATAGTTTCATCTGTCCCGACGTTTGTTTGGCGATCGGTAATAAAATCTTGAGAATTAAATTTGATCTACTTCCCGGTTACCGATTGAGATACAATTTAGACTTCATGAATCATTGACTTCACACGTATGTAAATCCCATGTTTTAGCGTATCATCAGCCTATCTCAATCCACTGCTGGACGTAGGCCTGTCCCCCTGATGCGTGAACGCTTTAGAAGGTAATGCCCATAATCACCACGCTAGGCAAGCGGATGTGCGTAGAGAGGCGAAATTCGTCTACGTGGCATCATCAGGAGTTGACGAAGTTGTCGGTCTGGTGTCCGGCAACGGAACGCGGGGGAGGGTGGGAAAATTAATTGCATGCAAAAAATACGCAAGTAATTATAGCGGGTAACACTAATTGTAATTAACTACACGTTCTGTATCGCAGAAGAGCAAAGCAATATTGTTCATCCTTTAATATGGACTTCCGCAAAGTAACGCCTGATTCAATTAATTACCTACTTAGCAAATGAAATTTCGGGAAACATTTTTTGGGATCTGAAATATTAGAAATTTATTTTTGGTAAATCATTAGTAACCCACTATACAGGATAGCGCAATATGGATACTCTCTGCTCTATCTACCCCATCTATTAGGGGACATAGGATCATCAGTCAACGAAGTCATAATAGAATGATGATGATCGAAGAACATGTCCTAATAGCGGTTTCCCTACTTGCGATGAAAATAGCACAAATAATGCTACATAGATTGTTGCTACCATTATCATAGAAGTAATCGAGGCAGTCAATTGAAGAATTAAGATAACTGGATGCAGGGAGCTTCCGCGCGGGCGGTGTCGGTTTTTATACGTTTTTCTTGCAACGGATATCTTCGACAACTACAAGTAAAGGGGTATTTCTTATTTAGTTCGCCAGCGACTCTGCCGCGAAAAAACAAAATCGTAAATTTCGAGGATTTCACTCTAAAGTAATGACGCCTTCGTTGAGTGACAGAGAAAAATCCTCGAAATTTAGGAATTTTCGCGGTAATAGGCCAGGTGTGTCACAACCATGTTCGAAAGTTAAAGGTTTCCAGGACGCCCAACATTTTGATATCAACTTTTTTCTGTCTGTTATTGCCATGGTTACGATCGCCTGAGTCACGCTGGTTTGCAAAATTATGCTACTTAATTTATGCAAACATGCGATGCATATAGTCCATGTTTGTAGATGGCCCATCAAGGAAAGTTTAAGTATCATAATTATGCATAAAACCAGCGTGATCAGGCGACCGTAACCGTGGTAATAACAGACAGAAAAAAAGTAGATTTCGTCTTTAGTGTTCCATTCCATAACTAGAGGGTAAAACGAGACCCTATTCCTAAGGTTCCTCTGTCTGACTGTTCGTCTGTCCGTCTGTCACCAGGCTATTTTTCATGAGCTGTGATAGTTAGATATTTAGTTGAAATTTTCACTTATTAGGCTCTATTTCTGTGGCCGCCATAACAAAAAATACCTACTAAAAAGTAAAATATAATTGATTTTTGAGGGCTCTCATCCAACAAACGTGATGTTTTGCTTGTTTTTTGCCGTATTTATAACTAGACCCCGGTATCGGAGGTGCAAAATGGTAGCTGTCAAGTTCTTAGGGATAGGGGAAAAATATTTGTGATGTCGATAATTAAAGTTACATATCGATAATTTTTCTTTACCATAATAATAAGCTAAGACTTTAATTAAAAGCACCTATTTACGATATAAACTAGGACTATATAATTTCAAAATCAACAAAATATTTATTTAATGTTATGTAACATCGCCACACTTTTTATTGAGGCAATTGTCGATGAACCTTCTGAAGTTTGGGTTTTCGAATTTAGTCCAAAGTATGTTAAAACTGACGAAAAACTTAAGCAGATCTCGGTTACAGTTTAATTGTTTTTTTTTTCTTTTTTTATGAGTGTTTTAATACAAGATTGAGTTGCAATGCAAGATATGCAAGATTACAAATATTGGAATGGAATATCCTTTATTAAATAATAAATATTAGTAGAACATACGTTGTTGATTTTCTCTTGATGGCAATTTGACTCCATGTGCTTTTTTATATTCCAACATCTGGAAATGATGTGTATTCTGCAAATTGTATATTAAATGTTTTTCATTCATTTTTGAAATTCAGGGCGTTCAGCAAGAAGTAACTCCACTTACTATTCTATAAATTTTTTTTAAATAGGCGAATAGACTCGTAAACACGGCTAAATAATCGAAGACATCGTTGTAAGATGACTTTGACTATCTATTGACATAAATAATTTACTATAAGTATTTAATATCTCAAAAGTTTTTATTCAATGTTGTGCAACTCGAAACATAATAAATGTAATAGCAACCAGAGATTTTTATTGTAATAGTAATGATTTATATATTAAATTATTATCATAGATCCCAAAAAAAGGGATACAAATAAATGGTCTTTGTACATAAAAAAATAATTGTACAAAAAATCGGGTATTAAATGTTAATTATTATCATAGATCCCGAAAAAAGATATACAAATAAATGGTCCCTGTACAGTAGGCTTCAAAATTGCATGGACAGTTTATGAATGAATTCATTTGCAATTCTGAACGCCACTGTACATAAAAAAAATAATTGTACAAAAAATCCAGTATCGATATCGACATCACAAAATGTGTTTACCTATCCCTAAGTAAGAACTTGACAGCTATTGTTTTGCACCTCCGATACCGGGGTCTATTCAAAGTCAAAGTCAAAGTCAAATAATTCTTTATTCAAATTGGAATAGCAACAAACTCTTTTGAATCGTCTAGATATGAAAACTACTTCCGGTTCGAACCCTACACCGCTGACCCAAGAAGAACCGGTAAGAAACTTGGCGGGAATATTTTTTTCAAACAATGATGGTACATCTTACAACTAACATGCATTAAAAAAAAAAAACATAAAATTGATTTTAAACAAATTGAAATATAATAATAATAACAAGAGATGTAAAGTCTCTAAAAGTCACAACATTTATAAGTAATAATTTATAGAGAAGTAAGGTTTCTCTCCGAATAGGTATATAATAATAACATTATATAATGCACGTTTGGAGATGTACAAGGTCTCCAAGCGTAAATTATCGTAATTGAATGTCATGACTTTAACAAACGAATAATTAAATCCTAAATTACTCCCACGGTGTTTTATCATTCATGTAGTCTTGTGTACTATAATAAGCTTTAGATATAAGTTTACGCTTTACAAAATTCTTAAATTTGTTGACTGAAAATTCAGTAACATTTACTGGAAGTTTATTATAAAATCTTACACAATTACCCATAAATGATTTCCTAATTTTATGGAGCCGAGTGGCGGGTACTGCGAGCTTATGCTTGTTTCTAGTATTAATATTATGTATGTCACAATTTTTCCTAAAATTGATAATATTTTTATGTACATACATAATATTCTCATAGATGTATTGAGAATACAATGTCATTATATTAATAACCTTAAACTTATCTCTAAGTGAGTCTCTAGGGTTCATTTTATATATCGCTCGAATAGCCCTCTTCTGCAGAACAAAAATAGTGTTAGTCTCTGAATTGGCAGCACTGCCCCATAATAAAATGCCATACGACATAATGCTATGAAAATAACTAAAATATACTAACCGAGCTGTATCGACGTCAGTTAATTGACGGATCTTGCTCACTGCAAAAGCTGCAGAACTCAGTTTATTCGAGAGATTAGATATGTGAGGACCCCACTGAAGCTTAGAGTTTAGTGTTATACCAAGAAAGACTGTACTTTCAACTATTTATAACAGTAGGTAGGTTGTTAAATCATTCTCTTGAAATTCCCAATACAAAATTGCCTAAGTATTTGATGTAATTCTTACCTTGCCTAGAGTGTACTGTACTGGATAATTTCGAATTTCGAATACGCGGGATAATTTCGAAAGAAGACACTTAAAGGTGCATTCAGATCAAACGAGCATGCGCTATCCTAACCCCCTACTCTACGAAATTAGATCGTTACACAAAACGTGATTCGTTGATTTCGTAGAGTGGGGGATAGAATAGCGAATGCTCGTTTGGTCTAAATGCACCTTAAGACGATGTAATTTTATTACTAGTAATCATCCTGTGATTTTCGGAATTACACTACTTTCGGAATTATCCCAATATATTATTGTTCCTGGTATTTTGAGCCACCTTGAAGTACTATGAAGTCATCCCTCAACTTTGTATGCAGATTTTCTTGTAGAATTTTATTGTTAGCGGTATTTGATTGATCATTAGTAGACCCCGGTATCGGAGGTGCAAAATGGTAGCTGTCAAGTTCTTAGGGATGGGGTAAAAATATTTATGATGTCGATAATTAAAGTTACATATCGATAATTTTTCTTTACCATAATAATATAAGATAAGACTTTAATTAAACGCACCTATTTACGATATAAACTAGGACTATATAATTACAAAATCAACAAAATATTTATTTAATGTTATGTAACATCGCCATACTTTTTATTGAGGCAATTGTCGATGAACCTTCTGAAGTTTGGGTTTTCGAATTTGGTCCAAAGTATGTTACAACTGGCAGATGTCGGTTACAGTTTAATTGGTTTTATTTTTTTTTTCTTTTTTTATGAGTGTTTTCATACAAGATTGAGTTGCAATGCAAGATATGCAAAATTTTAAATATTGGAATGGAATATCCTTAATTAAATAATCAATATTAGTAGAACATACGTTGTTGATTTTCTCTTGATGGCAATTCGACTCCATGTGCTTTTTTATATACCAACATCTGGAAATGATGTGTATTCTGCAAATTGTATATTAAATGTTTTTCATTCATTTTTGAATTCCAGGTTGTTCAGCAAGAAGTGACTCCACTTTCTATTGTATAAAATATTTTAGGCGAATAGACTCGAAAACACGGCTAAATAATCGAAGACATCGTTGTAAGATGACTTTGACTATCTATTGACATAAATAATTTATTGTAACTATTTAATATCTCAAAAGTTTTTATTAAATGATGTGCAACTCGAAACATAATAAATGTAATAGCAACCAGAGATTTGTATTGTAATAGTGATGATTTATATATTAAATGTGAATTATTATCATAGATACCAAAAAAGGGATACAAATAAATGGTCCTTGTACATAAAAAAATAATTGTACAAAAAATCGAGTATTACATGCTAATTATTATCATAGATCCCGAAAAAAGGTATACAAAGAAATGGTCCTTGTACAGTAGGGTTCAAAATTGCATGGACAGTTTATGAATGAATTCATTTATAAATTGTCCATGCAATTCTGAACGCCAATGTACATAAAAAAATAATTGTTCAAAAAATCGAGTATCGATATCGACATCACAAAATGCGTTTACCTATCCCTAAGTAAGAACTTGACAGCTACCATTTTGCACCTCCGATACCGGGGTCTAATCATTAGGTCCCTCGGGTGTTGTTCCGCGGATACTGACTATCAGGAGGTTTACTTTGTCTTAAAGCAATATTAGAGTGATCTCATACAGCACGTGTTACGTCTTCTTTGTGTTGAATTTCTTCCGTGCATTATTATTATTTGCTATCTTGTTTACTTAACTTATGTTATGTATTGCTATAAATATTAGATGTCATATACCAAAGAAAAACGACCAAGATCACCTATGTCCGAGGTGGGGATCGAACCCACGTACTCAGCTTTCGCGGCTGATGCCTGTACCCCTCGGCCACTCGGTCTTAGCAACCACCGGTCAAATTTCTCGGGTATATGCAATCCCTTACAAGGCTAGAAAAATTGAAATTTGACCGGTGGTTGCTAAGACCGAGTGGCCGAGGGGTACAGGCATCAGCCGCAAAAGCTGAGTACGTGGGTTCGATCCCCACCTCGGACATAGGTGATCTTGGTCGTTTTTCTTTGGTATATGACATCTAATATTTATAATTTATATAGTATTAAGTAGTGTGACTACTGGAGAAAAATTAAAAGTACAAATCAAAATATTTAGTTAATAAATAATTTGATTTGTACTTTCGCAATATGTTCAGTTATGTATTGCTGTTGACTCCCGTTCACTGCCACCAAATAGCCACTGAAGTTGCATTCAGACCAAACGAGCATTCGCTATTCTATCCCCCACTCTACGAAATCAACGAATCGCGTTTTGTGTAACGATCAATTTCGTAGAGTAGGGGGTTAGAATAGCGAATACTCGTTTGGTCTGAATGCACCTTAACATGTTTCATGTAGGTACTTTGACCACATCATCACTCTTTTTAAACGGTTTTAACTACATATAGCTTACCCCGTTTGTTTTCTTGGGTAAATTTTTTACATATCAATAGTTTTTCGCAAAGATCAAAACAGCACTATAGGTACTGTAAGTCAGAAGAAAACAAAAAAATGGATTATTTCATAATCACGCACTTTGAGAACACAATCTTGGTTTTATCACCAACTTAAAACCTTAAACCTTGACTTACCTACCATACATTTTAAGTTAAAATTATTGATATTTATTATTAGTATTAACGTAAAAAAATATCTGCCAACGTGTTTCACGATGTGTCAAAGGCGTCAAGCACTATGGAAAGTCATATATTTATTTGTTTCCCCTCACTAGATCGTAAAGCGCTCGTTTATCCTATAATACGAGCGGGTAAAAACTTTTTTTATACACATGTGAATAAAGTAATTTCACCATGCTCTAATTCCTATGGCCCACTACAGAATACAGAATACAGAATTTATTTGGTAAAAGTAAAATTCTTACATGTCAATTTTTATATAGGTGGGTAGGTATGTAATTACAATTAATAGATGTCATTTTACAATAATAGTCGGTACTTAGGTTTAAAATGTATACAATAGGTATTAAATATTATGTTTATACAATATAAAGAAAACAGCGCTGGGTCAGTGATCTTTACCGTAATATATTTGTAAAGTCATTTATGCAATAATATGCCCTTTCAATAAGTAGTTGTTTTAATTTAGATTTAAATATTTGGTCTGTTTTAGAGTCTGTTATGCAGGCTGGTAATGAGTTATAGATGAGTGGTCCCATGATGCTGAGTGAGTGTCGTGACTTGGCGAGTCGTCGCCGCGGTACGATGAGCTGGGGACGTCTGCGCGCGGGGGTGTCGCGGGTTTGGGCGCTGGGTTTATACTTATCAATATTAGTCCTAACGTGCATACAAGCAGCCATAATATATACGCACGGTAAGGTAAGTATCTTATGTTTCCTAAATAGTTCTTGTGCCGGATGACTAACAGGTTTTCCGTCATTTATACGCACGGCTCGTTTATGACCTCGACTATGCCTAGTATAAGTGGATCTGTATGACCGTCGTAAACATGCGCATCGGAGCTCACATGTTAAATTGGTCAATGCTCATTGGTGACTTTGTAAGCCATCATTGGCTATATTTAAGTACCAGGAGTAACTCTACGATACGTTTCGACATTGAGTTTTAAATGGTTCCTTTTAGTTAATTTACATTTGGATGAGATTTGTAATCATATTTCCTCGCGCTAGTGAGGGGAAAAAAGTTGTATTACACTTGGCGGCAGTTTGTTCAACTCCCGTGCCTTGAGACCTTCGCGATGCTCAAGATTTCACATTTATAAAACAGGGCTGCCACAATAGATCGCAACCGGTCGATGCGGCAAATTTTCTAGCCCTTATCTACAATAATAATAATAAATAAACCCAACATACCTAGGTACTATGCAATCATACATAGTGACCCTAATTATGTTGGTTCTGCCCCAGTTTTTTAATTTTGATAAGAGATTGCCACCGTTGTGAAACCATGACCAGGTTAAGAACAAACACCGTGGCGCTAGGAGTTTTCCTCTATCATATTGACACCCTGGATTCTTTGCTCTCAAAACATTGTTTAAACTTGGGCTATATTTGGGTCAAAATTCTTTTCGTTGTCTTATTTTGTGTCCCTAAAAAACGTGACACAGTGGTGATTTTTGTATGAGATGTTTTGTTTTCAATTTCTGATGCATGGATTGAAATCTAGCGTGAAAATGAAATACAAGTGCATCGAATTTTTTATATACTAAGTCGAAACAGCAACTAAAAGCGTGATAGAGTGGTATGAAACAAGATAACGAAAAGAATTTTGACCCATTTGACGCCGTGAGGGCTAGTACATCTTTCCAAGTCTCATATTATAGTTTATATACACCGTGTTTTTATTGATTTCCGTTAAATTGGACAGGTTACTTGGAACATTCATAGAAGTTGCCTGGTATATCGGCTTTTGTTAATTTCGAAAAAAAAAAATTTTGTAATGGTAAGTGTGAGAGAACCTTAAAAATAAGATCTCGGGCACAGATAAAATATAGGGAAGATTCCGTATATTAAGACATACATGAACAAACTATTGTCATCCTTCACCATCTCAAGACGTATTCCATAAGGAAAAAGAGACAAATAAAGTAGCTCTACTTGGTCGTGAACTCCATCAATGACTCCATTTTCTTGAACAATGCTACCAACCTGACTAGATAAAATGTCTCAGTCTTCATCGTATACTTTTATCGGCTATAATAATATTTTTACCAGATTAGGTAGCGAATACAGTAGGAATAAACCTTATTTCCTACTCAGAATCACGATCTTCTTTGATCGTGATTTCAAAATCTACATTTTAGGATAAAAATAAAATCACAAAGTTAATGAAATATTTTCTTTAATTACAATGTCATAATGAGGGTTTCCTAAAACGTATGCCACTAGTTGGCGCCACTTAGCCGTAAGGTCCCGCTAAGAAACACAATTATCTAGCCCCAAAGAAAGACTAACTAAATGGTTTTTTTTTTAAATAAAGTTTAAATTTTTTATGTATTTTTTTAACTCATACAAAATATTTAAACCAGAAACTATAAACATAGAATTTAGACCAGTTTCTGGACCTGCTCCCGCCCTGGTGATTTCAGAAAACTCTCATTATAACAAGTTTTATGGAACTTATCATTCCTTAAAGCATACCTAACAATTGACAACGTTTCAAAATTTTCAATGTCCCAAAATCGAAAACCATTTCGAGGTATACGCATGTAGATCACTAAAAAGTATTTTTAAATTTTTTTATCGCAATATTTTTGTAAAAAAACGTAGTTTAAAGGGGAAGTGACGTCACATGGCTGATTCAAAGCTGTCACTATAACCAAAAAATCTTGCGGTTGGAATGTCTCTTGTGTTTGTCATTGACACTTGACATTTGTCACAGATTTTTGTCGTTTTCTTATGTGTTTGAAACATCACTTGTGACGTCATTTCGCTGATTATTGACGTTTGTAACTTACGCTCTTTCTGCTCGAAGTAGTAATAAAAGGGGATTTTCTCATTAAATTTGCAATTTAATTGAAAAATAAAAAAATACGTGTATCTTTTAATATTGAGTTCTTTCAAAACAGATAATAAAAACTAGCACTAAAAAATATGAAATATTGTCAATTTTGGTATGATGGCTTCTTTATAATTAAATTAATCAGTCTACACAAGTATCACATGAGCGTCATTATTAAACTAAACTTAATTTACTTGCTGGTTGACATGACATTGGATGATTACCAAATATGGTGGGTAGTACGTCAGAATGTAATCACTTATGCGCGTACCCTTGCCTGAAACAACAGCTTAAAATTGTGCGAAGCATATTTTTGAATACTCTTTAGGGCACCAGTCGTCTGCCTTTTTGATATTTTTGACCCATAATAGCCTTTGTTCAGTGTCCAGTGGAAACCTGTTGGACATTAAAAACATCGATTCATTTTTGAGTTGACTATCAATACATTTATCGATATCACGATCGGTCTCTTAAGTACCACACTATGCGATACAAATGTTTGAATCCCACTATTTATAATTACATTACGAATGTAAATACGAATGGTTTAATCACAAAACTACACATATGTATCCGACAACAAATATTGAATAAGATTTTCAGTTACTTTTACCTTAATAAGGTTCGAAATCTTAAAATTCAAGTCAAAACTAAATTGCCGGTGAAACGTAATGTCTTTATTTTGTTCATTCAGGTAACCCTGGCGGTTTTTACACCCTGGAACCACACAAGTCATCACTTTTATCACATTCCGTGCACTTATCGAACAGAAATATACATGAAAAGCTTTATTTTAATCACTTTTACTATTTGCGGTTTAGGTGCACTAGTATACCCAAACAAAGATCGTTGACAGGCATTGCCGGCGTCAATCACAGATAAAATAGACTCGGTCTATAAATTTAATATGTCTATGATCTCGGGCGACTGACGGCTGCTGACGGCACTATGTCAAAATAAGTAACATTAGGTTGTAATAAAGGTTGCAATACACTTGTTCAGTCATTAAACTTATTTTTTTAATAACTCAATAACAGTAAGAGTTAAGACACTAGTTTCTTAGAGAAATAGATCATTTTTGACCTAAATAAGCTTCGAATTAAGTAAGCTTCCCTTTAATTTAACGAAAATCAATAAAAACACGGTGTATATGTTATCTTAAAAAGATGAACTGTTACTTTTCCAACTATCCTTTTCTCGTCTCGAGACATGATGTCACCGCACATGTGGATATTGTGTGCGCGGTTATATCATTGTTTGGTTTGCTTTATTTAATTAAAATTACATAATCTTCTGTACATAGTGGCTACTGGCGATGGTTTATGCGTTCGTTTGTATGGCGTCAAATACAAATTTTCTATAGGAAGCCAAATCTTCGCGCCTACATTTTTTTTATTTGAGACCCAAGACAACATGGATGACGCTTGTCCAAAAGAACCTTAAAGACGCAAACTTAACATCAGAGACAACCCAGGATAGAATTTAAGCTTCTGGCGACGCCGTATAAAAAGAGCCGACCCTAAGTACAGGGGATAAGGCTCGGAAGAAGATTGTAGTACGGATAGGGCTGAATTTTCAATTTTCAATCTATAGTAAACAGTATCGGCCGGATAGGTAGTTCTAGTAGTAGCTAGCTCTGTCTTATTTTTCTTCATGGGTGTCATGACTTGAGAAAAGCATAGTTAAGTGACGGATACTTTTATCTGGAGTTTTTGTATGGAATACGTTCCACTTTAAGAGGCAGACCGATTACTAGTCTTGCTAAACAAATGGCTGTAGCACCTGTAAGTAGTACCTATTCATACGTCATCCACTAAATTAATTACTTAGCAGTTAGATAAACCAATGATCGTAACTGACTGGCAAAAGATAACCAATTCGTTAGCTGCGTGTTTCAATTGATACAATAGTTATTCAAGGATAGATAGGAATTATCTTAGGTGAGGCAATACTGGCTATGTATCATTTTGTACAGTTTCATATTATATCATCCAAAATACGTCCACTGCTGAGCATAGGCCTCCCTCAAAGACAATGACCGGTCCTACGCCATCCGCATCCAGTGGATTCCTGCGACCTTCACCAGTTCATCAGTACACCTTGTGGGGTGTGTTCCGGTACATGGCTGCCACTCGAGAACCTTTCTGCCCCAACGGCCATCGGATCTACGTGCAATGTGCCCCGCATTTATTTAATATATTTTTCTCAAACATGCAATGAAATATTGTCTTTACGTTCCTTAAAATAGACTCGGAAGTTTCGGTTTTAGGGCGCAGTAACTCACTGGGATGGAAATGGAATTTCATAAGACTTTTCAGGCCTAGGCCTGCAAAGTAACTTTTTTTTATTTCGACAACATTGTCATTTTTTTTTTGTATTTCTTTGTATGTTTGAGAAAACCACTATACATGCCTCGGCGTGAAAACGGATTCCCGGCCTTGTTGTCTATCCGGCCTCACTCGTACGCTCGCTCGGCCGTAGGTAGGGCCTGCTCCCGGTTCTCTCAGTACCGGGAATTTCCCGGTACTCCCGGTACCGAGAGGACCGGTACTAAAGATAATGTCCCGGTTCTTTCCCGGTTCTATGTTAAATATTCAAGATGCGTATTTTTAGAGCCGTCTTGTGTATTAACAAATATAGAGATTATGTTTTTAACTCTTATGTAGCTGTGATCGTGTAAAGCACACGAGTGCTTTTGTGTGTGTATATTTTTTTTATATTTAAAGCAAAACATTTACACATATGACATAATATAATTAATACATAATATGGATAAAATCTATAAATATATTACACCTACAGTCCTATCCACAAAAAAAGCTATCTTTAAATTATGACATTTATGATGATGACAGATGTATGGTATTCAAACCTCTGTTTGCCTGTCCACAAAAAAAACTATCTTTGAATTATGACATTTTGATGTTCACTGATGTATACTAATATTAATAATATCAAATTCGATTGTTTATTTACACCTAGGGGCAATATTATTTCTTGTTCAGATCAGCAAACAAACATGTTTCACAAGAAATTAACAGATTTCATGCAAAACAAACATAACTCACTGCATAAAGAATATATGCACATTTTATGGATATAATTTATTCTAAATGCAAATACGATCGTTTTGTGTTTTGAAACGTACAATTGCAGTGTAGGTACATTTCAGAATCTAAACTGCCACATTCCGTATTGCGTCTCCTTTGTTTATAAATCGTCGGCTGACAAGCAAAACTCACTATAAAAACTGTCACTACTCGTAGCAACCTCGTATGTCAGTATTGAATCAGAACTGAGATACGAGCTTTATTTCAAATAGGCATTTGTTACTTAGTGAGTTTTGATTGTCAACCGACGAAATAATACATACATATGTATTTAATTCAAAACAGCCACATGTACAAATATGACACCTGTGATTGATGGACTCGAATATATTTTTAATTCAAAAAGTTTGCAAATCCAAATACGGCAGTTTTGTTTTAGGAAAAATCCAATTTAAGAGGATACATTTTTAAAATCTAAACCGCCACATTCCGTATTGCGACTACTTTTTATATAAAGGAACACAATATTTACATATTTATTTTATTTAAAACTGCCACATATACAAATATGGCAGTTTTCCTTATAACATTCTTAACATAATCACTTCTTTTTTGGCTTTA
Organism: Thaumatotibia leucotreta; assembly: GCA_025490895.1. Classification (NCBI taxonomy): domain Eukaryota; kingdom Metazoa; phylum Arthropoda; class Insecta; order Lepidoptera; family Tortricidae; genus Thaumatotibia; species Thaumatotibia leucotreta. Next base: position 2,864 of record JALPQI010001812.1, on the reverse strand, counting down.
TGGCACTTTTTCTCAAAAATGTCATGCGTTTTGATCAACGATCGAGTCGCAACTGACAAAATGGTGGGTTTAGCATTGAAGTTAGTAACGAAAGCGTGATAGTGTAAAAAGGGTACCTGCATAATTTTGATACTTTCTAACGACAAATCGACAGGTGTCTTAGTGCCACGTAAAAAATTAGTGTTTATAATGTCGTTTTTTGCAATAAAATATTTTTTCATGGGTTTTTAGTTGTGTCACTTTTGTCTTTAATGGACGATATATAGTTTGTGAGTTTTGTGACATTTTCATAAAGGTACAACATTGTCACTTAAGCACAAGGACGCTCTAATTCGTATAAAAATACGAGCAAATTTCGTCCATATGATACGCGACCTTTAACTTGAAAACGTCACATTTAATACTACAAGCGCTGCATTACGGTTTATTTATATTTATTTGTTCAATAGCCAATTTAGTAATAAAGTCATTAATTAAGTCATACGCCGATGCAAGAACCGGACAGAACCGGGAGTCCCGGTACTGGTACCGCTCGGTACCGTGAAATGAAAATCTCAGTACCGGCCCCGGTACTGCAGGCCCTAGCCGTAGGTATATACCAACTTGGCCGGAAACTATGTTACCTATGTTCCGAATCCTGTTTACGAAGATGTATCCTCGTCCTCCAGGCACGAGGATATTTTGTCAAAATTTGACAAAAGAAATGGGAAATTTGTTTAATTGACATGTAGACTAGGAGGTTAAATGATGAATTGATTACCTACACTTCGAATTGTCTTGGCAAAAGAAATGTTCCAATGGTCACAGACCCTAGTATTCTGAATCTTCCAAATATTTGGCTCGATGAAACTCCCAGCCAATGAGAGTCACTGCCTGCTGAAATATGCGCTCATCATCAAAGATTAGACGGGGAATGTGGGAGATAAGATTGCGAAATGTTTTGTTACTATGCTGGTGTGATATCAAGATTTTAATGAGTACAAATCTTTGTTTGTACAGGTCTTTCATCTTGAAAAGGGAGATGAGCTAGAAACCCTCTGCTTGAAATACAGGTAACCAGAAAGTAGGTACAACCAACCAACTCTTCCCGCGAGTGTAATCGATTAACTCTTGGAGTGCCGAGTGACAGATCCGTCACAAGATATTAATTTGACCACAATCTTAAATTGTTAAAATTATTAATCGACAAGCTAATTTATGACAGCAGCGTTCTAGGGGTTAAGAGATTGAAGTGTCACTGGCCATTCTTTGATAGAACATTGATGATAGGCAGCAGCGTCAGCATAGTGGACACATTACTGCGGTCGCCAATGCGCTTGCCCAGCGTGGCGATCAAGGGCATTTACCCATACCTCCTAATGCGTCCGCGGGTGAATATCTGAGCGTATCAACCGCCTAATTTTGGTGTCAACATTTTTGCCGAATTTTCTATTCGTTACAATGTGTTACTTTGTTATTTGAAGGAGGCACACACGGTGCCTTATACAAATGACGAAGTATAACATTGAAACGCTTAGAAACTTCGGCAAAAATCATCATTATCATCATCATCCTCGCTCCATCCCATTATTTGGGGTCGGCTCTCCTGATATGTTTTTGCCATTCAGGGCGTTGTTTCGTCATTTCGGGTGTGAGGCCCGTCGCCTTTAGGTCGTTGTTTACGGTTTTCATCCAGGTCTAACTTCTGCAAAAATTATGCCACCAAAATTAGGCGATTGAAACGCTCAGATATTCACCCCCGTACGCATAGGTAGTAAGGAGAGGCCTTTGTAAGTGACTTTTGATCACCTGCCCGATATAATTAATATAACAATATGCATGCCAACGAACGCTGTTTGAGTAGCGTATCTAATCTGTGTTTGCCACAGCCTCCAAGCGCGACCCAATTTGTCCTGCACATACTTTTGGAGAGTAAATAGGTGTTCTGCCGCGATTCATTACTGGTGACTGGAATTTGGCCGCCTTTCATTCTAAAATGATCGGAGAAAGATTTTATCTGTAAAATAATTGTTCTTGATCTTCAAAACTGTACAATTTATATAAATACATTAATTTAACTAATCTAAATAACCTAACCTATATCTAAGATTGGCCCTTGTGGCATTCTACAGTCAAGTGCAAAAAGAAGTATTGAAAGAATCCGCTCATAAATATGTTACGACGTTCTTATTACACAGAATTAGAGTGCACTGGGACATATTTTTGAACATTTTTGTGTACACCTTATTTTGTCTTTGACACCTACCGAGGATGCTGGCGGCATTCCCTTTTCCTCGCTGTATCGAGGAAGTCGCCAGCTTTTCGGTCTTTAGTTACGTCAACCAGACGTTTCGAGATTTCAGCAAACGATTTGCGTGCGCTGGGGCCCCATGACATGAACAGTCAAAGGCAAAATAATGGTTAAAATAATGTAATGCTCAAAAATATGTCCCAGTGCACTTTGATTCTGTGTATCTAATAAGAACGTCGTAACATATTAATTTATTCTTTCGATACATATTTTGCACTTGACTGAAACTAAAGTTTCTACGCCAAACGTGCAAAATCTTACTATTTGCTGAGGTCCTTATATTTTTTACGTCTTAAAATAATTGTTTAACTTTATCTTACATAATAATAAGTATAGCATGTAACACGGCTACGCTACTCTAAAATGTTGAATAATGTTTCGTTAGTGGTTTTGCAGCGATTTAATAAGTACAGTCGACGTCAAAGATATCGTTACGGTTTAGGTGCCAAAAATATATTTACACGACTTTATTACCTTGACATTAAGGTCGTGTACCTAAATATATTTTTGGCACTTGAACCGTAATGATATCTTTGACGTCGACTGTACATCATTTTCGTAATCTTGTGCAATA